>JAHUYU010002961.1:0-23181 GCA_030439765.1 Tripidium arundinaceum | reverse complement strand
CAAGATGGGACTGCCGTGGTGGTGAAGAGGATCACTTCGCGCGTGGCTCGGAAGGATGCATATCTGGCAGAATTAGATTTGTTTGCGAAAGGATTGCATGAAAGGCTGGTTCCTTTCCTGGGGCACTGCCTTGATAAAGAAGAAGAAAAGGTTCTCGTGTATAGGTTTGTCCGAAATGGTGATCTGTCAAGTGCACTGCACAGAAAGTCAAGGGAGGAAGATGAGGGCATGCAATCTTGGACTGGATAAAGAGGTTGAAGATTGCAACGGGGTAGCTGAGGCTCTTTGCTATCTGCATCATGAGTGTACTCCACCATGGTTCACAGGTATAAACTTCTATGTAGTTTTGTCGATGTTATATTTGTTTGCTGTGCATGTGTTAGCAAATTATTTTTGTTTGTAAGATGATAAAGTTTTAAATTTACTGTAGAAATTCAATCTTTATCATTACATGGGGTTAGTGGTTGACAGTCAGTCTCCACTATGTGTGTTTTACTGTGGGTGCTGTGATAATTGATTTTCATTGTTTGGTACCGGAGGTTTCATCAGTTACTGCAATAAACTTCCACATAGGTTTGGTGCCACATAGGAATACATTGAACATACGCTAATGTGTGCCAGCAATGCTGAATCAGAAAATTAGTGTTCGTTCTTGATGCACATATTCCGTGCGTTATCTGAGTACTGGAAATTCACTGTGGACACTGCTGTTATTTGCTTTAATATCTTTGCTGAGATGTTTCTGCTGGTCTGTATCATTTAAATACCCACCAGTTTTGTCATACAAAATAACGGGAAGTTCTTTGCCACCCTGATTTCACCAGGATTTTTTTTGTTTGTTATCAATGTGAGGCACGCAATCAATTCTGATTGTTTTGTCGTTTTGTCAGTTCTACATGGCAACACGAAGGATTCTAACTGCATAGACGCGTCCTTCCAAGACCAATAAATTGGATGCAATGCAAACATTTGCTGTTGACCTAATTTTGTCGGTTCTGTACTACAGGATGTGCAAGCCAGCAGCGTCCTTCTTGATGATAAATTTGATGTACGCCTTGGTAGCTTGAGTGAGGTGTGTCCTCAAGAAGGGGAAGGTCACCAAAATGTTATCACAAAGCTGTTAAGATTTTCCTCGTAAGTGTCAAACACCATCTCTGCATGGCTGTTTCTCTTTTCCACGCTAAATGCTTCCTTTGTGAGTATGCCAATCCATAACTGTATTCACTATTGCATCATCCTGTTTCAACGGTAGTTTTGTTCAAGTGTTAACCATGAAATTAGTATTTACCTGTTTTGTAGCATGATTTTAGATGAATTACCTTTTAAATGAATAATTGAACATTTGGTGAATTTAAATGGCGTGTTGTCAACATCATTCCAGTCAATTACTAGGTGAACCTGCTGTTTCTTGGCCTGATCTTTGTCAGTTGACGCTGTGCTGTGGCATAGATATGCAAAATCTAAATGATATCAATAAGTGCAATAAAACTAGTGCTTGTAGGACCATGAGAGCATAGGTAATCGTAACTATAATCGTAAACTATGTTATTTCTTTCGTTTCATTTTACTTGCCATATCTTATTGTCAATGGACATGTAGTATCCTTGTTTTAGTTGATAGTTACATTATCAAATGCTTCCTTGGTGTAGTTTCATTTTCTAATATCAAATAGAGTCCCTTTCCATCTCCTGATGCTTTATTTTTGTGGGAATGCAGGACGGCGGATCAAGGTTCTTCTGGTAGTTTGTGCATGCAACCTTTCATTGCTTTCAAGTATTTCTAATCTTGAGAAATGAGAATTGGTCATTAGTCCTCTGTTTCATGCTAAAATTGATGGCTCAACTCTCCTATGTCTGTGAAAAATGCTTTGAACATCGTCCTCTAATTCTACTTTTTACTTTATGCAAGTTAATTGACCGATTTTCTCTGTAAACAGGTTCCCCATCCGCAACTTGCCATATGATGTCTATTGCTTTGGAAAAGTTTTACTGGAGCTGGTGACAGGGAGACTTGGTATCAGTGCATCAAATGATGCTGCCACAAGCGATTGGCTTGATGCCACCCTGCGGTATGTCAATATTTATGAGAAGGAGCTTATGAGCAGGATCATTGATCCAACACTTTCATTGACGAGGACCATCTGGAGGAAGTCTGGGCAATGGCGATTGTTGCCAAGTCCTGCTTGAATCCTCGGTCTTCTAAACGCCCACCAATGAAGTACATCCTAAAAGCACTAGAGAACCCTTTGAAGGTGGTGAGAGAAGACAATGGCAATAGCTCGGCCAGGTTGAGAGCAACATCCTCACGGGTTCATGGAACGCTGCACTCTTTGGGAGTGGCGGCATAGTTCGTCTGATATAGGTCCTTCTAGGGACGACAACATTCTGAAACGCTCAGAGACAATCAAATCATCTGGCGGGAGCAACGGGGATCATTCTTCCTCCCGCAGGAGGCAATCCAAGGAGATCTTCCCCGAGCCGTCCGGCTCTCGTGACACCGAGGATTAAGGATGAAGGAGAATCTTTCTTGCTAATCATTTTTCGGTAAAGAGGAATCCTTATGGAGGACGGCTCTGTTAGAGCTCCGCTGGTTGCTTCTGATAGAGTTCTTTCGTCCAAAAAGTCTGGAATGTGAATTCTCTCTTCTAGTCAATGCTTCACAACAGCACACTGGTGCCATGGTAATCATTTTTGGGGGAAGTAGCAATGGTGGCACGTACGTTGGTGCACCTTGGTTGACGACGATGGCATGCTGTTGGCGGCAGTGAAAAATTCTTCACAGTTGGAAGTCTGGTGTCTCTTCTTTCCATTTTCTCATTTTCCCCTCCTCTCGGTTAAAGAAAGAATGGTGACCTGATTCTTTTTCTTCTCCCTACTGTAATTGATTGTTTCATTGTTGATCATAGCAGAAATGTTCTTTTCATTCATGCTTGCCATTTTCTTTTTCTTATTTTTTTCTTATTACTTTGAATTTCTTTGTTTTCCGTGCGAGTTTGATGTTACGTGGGGACGGATAGCGCCATCCTAAGTGGGCCAGAAACGTTCAGAAAGGCCAAAAACTTGATGGGGTCCTTTATGAAAAGGGCCAAATCTGCAAATGTCTGTTGCGAGAACTCTCGTGCTATGCCGGCCCGGCCCAATAGCAAGTGACGGAGTATCATAATACATGGCGCCTGTAGCTCAGTGGATAGAGCGTTTGTTTCCTAAACAAAAAGTCGAAGGTTCGAACCCTTCCTGGCGCAAACCACCTTTTTGGTTTTCATTTCATTTTTTTAATCACCAAGCCCGCAAATCACCTTTTTCGTCTTCATTCAATTTTTTAATCATCAAGCCTTAGTAATAGTCCCATCTTCATTTCATTAATGAAATTACCGTGACAAAAATTTCAAAACAGTAGAAGTCTGAGAACAGAAGACGAAACACCAGGAAATAAACACCTTTTTCGTCTTCATTTCATTTTTCTAATCACCAAGCCTTAGTAATAGTCACATCTTCATTTCATTATGGAATTACCGTGACAAAAATTTCAAAACAGTAGACGTCTGAGAACAGAAGACGAAACACCAGGAAATAAACAGAGAAGCAATTCACGAGTCACAGCTTTTTTCAATCACCAAGCCTTACTAATAGTCACATCTTCATTTCATTAATGAAATTACCGTGACAAAAATTTCAAAACAGTAGATGTCTGAGAACAGAAAATGAAACACCAGGAAATAAACAGAGAAGCAATTCATAGGTTGCAGAGTTTCTTCTATGCCATTTAATGAAAGAGACTTGCTGTTTCATGCAGAGTTAGTACTAGGACAGATCTTAAAGCCTTTACATCATCAAAATAAACACTCGATTTGTGAAAAGAGAAATATGTAGAACAAGGAATAAGAGAAAAAATGGTTACGCTTGTGTTAGTTATTATCCATGTGATAATCACTGACACATAGGAGTACTTATTTAGTATAAACGATTTAAGTACAACAACTGGGCGGTACCTTGTATGTTGTATGCTGAATAAACTTCCAGTACTGGAACAACTTTTGAGGATGAACGGGTATACCATGTTTCTTATTTCATTTATTTCTCTCAAGATTCTATAGCCCACCACTTCTCAATTTTCTCATACAAAGCAGATAGGAGTACTCTGAGTTAATGATACAAGATGACATCAAACAGCAAACTTTTGGGCAGTTGATGCGAAAACTAACGATGCTAACCCTTCCATCAATGGGACCTTGGTTCCTGAGGTTGCACCACAGCCATCGTTGCTTGCTGCTAAAGCTAGTTGAAGAGTACTCCTATCTGCTTTGTATGAGAAAATTGAGAAGTGGTGGGCTAATAGAATCTTGAGAGAAATAAATGAAATAAGAAACATGGTATACCCGTTCATCCTCAAAAGTTGTTCCAGTACTGGAAGTTTATTCAGCATACAACATACAAGGTACCGCCCAGTTGTTGTACTTAAATCGTTATACTAAATAAGTACTCCTATGTGTCAGTGATTATCACATGGAATAATAACTAACACAAGCGTAACCATTTTTTCTCTTATTCCTTGTTCTACATATTTCTCTTTTCACAAATCGAGTGTTTATTTTGATGATGTAAAGGCTTTAAGATCTGTCCTAGTACTAACTCTGCATGAAACAGCAAGTCTCTTTCATTAAATGGCATAGAAGAAACTCTGCAACCTATGAATTGCTTCTCTGTTTATTTCCTGGTGTTTCATTTTCTGTTCTCAGACATCTACTGTTTTGAAATTTTTGTCACGGTAATTTCATTAATGAAATGAAGATGTGACTATTAGTAAGGCTTGGTGATTGAAAAAAGCTGTGACTCGTGAATTGCTTCTCTGTTTATTTCCTGGTGTTTCGTCTTCTGTTCTCAGACGTCTACTGTTTTGAAATTTTTGTCACGGTAATTCCATTAATGAAATGAAGATGTGACTATTACTAAGGCTTGGTGATTAGAAAAATGAAATGAAGACGAAAAAGGTGTTTATTTCCTGGTGTTTCGTCTTCTGTTCTCAGACTTCTACTGTTTTGAAATTTTTGTCACGGTAATTTCATTAATGAAATGAAGATGGGACTATTACTAGGCTTGATGATTAAAAAATTGAAATGAAGACGAAAAAGGTGATTTGCGGGCTTGGTGATTAAAAAAAATGAAATGAAAACCAAAAAGGTGGTTTGCGCCAGGAAGGGTTCGAACCTTCGACTTTTTGTTTAGGAAACAAACGCTCTATCCACTGAGCTACAGGCGCCATGTATTATGATACTCCCGTCACTTGCTATTGGGCCGGGCCGGCATAGCACGAGAGTTCTCGCAACAGACATTTGCAGATTTGGCCTTTTCATAAAGGACCCCATCAAGTTTTTGGCCTTTCTGAACGTTTCTGGCCCACTTAGGATGGCGCTATCCGTCCCCACGTAACATCAAACTCGCACGGAAAACAAAGAAATTCAAAGTAATAAGAAAAAAATAAGAAAAAGAAAATGGCAAGCATGAATGAAAAGAACATTTCTGCTATGATCAACAATGAAACAATCAATTACAGTAGGGAGAAGAAAAAGAATCAGGTCACCATTCTTTCTTTAACCGAGAGGAGGGGAAAATGAGAAAATGGAAAGAAGAGACACCAGACTTCCAACTGTGAAGAATTTTTCACTGCCGCCAACAGCATGCCATCGTCGTCAACCAAGGTGCACCAACGTACGTGCCACCATTGCTACTTCCCCCAAAAATGATTACCATGGCACCAGTGTGCTGTTGTGAAGCCATTGACTAGAAGAGAGAATTCACATTCCAGACTTTTTGGACGAAAGAACTCTATCAGAAGCAACCAGCGGAGCTCTAACAGAGCCGTCCTCCATAAGGATTCCCTCTTTACCGAAAAATGATTAGCAAGAAAGATTCTCCTTCATCCTTAATCCTCGGTTGTCACGAGAGCCGGACGGCTCGGGGAAGATCTCCTTGGATTGCCTCCTGCGGGAGGAAGAATGATCCCCGTTGCTCCCGCCAGATGATTTGATTGTCTCTGAGCGTTTCAGAATGTTGTCGTCCCTAGAAGGACCTATATCAGACGAACTATGCCGCCAACTCCCAAAGAGTGCAGCGTTCCATGAACCCCGTGAGGATGTTGCTCTCAACCTGGCCGAGCTATTGCCATTGTCTTCTCTCACCACCTTCAAAGGGTTCTCTAGTGCTTTTAGGATGTACTTCATTGGTGGGCGTTTAGAAGGACCGAGGATTCAAGCAGGACTTGGCAACAATCGCCATTGCCCAGACTTCCTCCAGATGGTCCTCGTCAATGATAAGTGTTGGATCAATGATCCTGCTCATAAGCTCCTTCTCATAAATATTGACATACCGCAGGGTGGCATCAAGCCAATCGCTTGTGGCAGCATCATTTGATGCACTGATACCAAGTCTCCCTGTCACCAGCTCCAGTAAAACTTTTCCAAAGCAATAGACATCATATGGGCAAGTTGCGGATGGGGAACCTGTTTACAGAGAAAATCGGTCAATTAACTTGCATAAAGTAAAAGTAGAATTAGAGACGATGTTCAAAGCATTTTTCACAGACAATAGGAGAGTTGAGCCATCAATTTTAGCATGAAACAGAGGACTAATGACCAATTCTCATTTCTCAAGATTAGAAATACTTGAAAGCAATGAAAGGGTTGCATGCACAAACTTACCAGAAGAACCTTGATCCGCCGTCCTGCATTCCCACAAAAATAAAGCATCAGGAGATGGAAAGGGACTTATTTGATATTAGAAAATGAAACTACACCAAGGAAGCATTTGATAATGTAACTATCAACTAAAACAAGGATACTACATGTCCATTGACAATAAGATATGGCAAGTAAAATGAAACGAAAGGAAATAACATAGTTTACGATTATAGTTTACGATTACCTATGCTCTCATGGTCCTACAAGCACTAGTTTTATTGCACTTATTGATATCATTTAGATTTTGCATATCTATGCCACAGCACAGCGGTCAACATGACAAAGATCAGGCCAAGAAACAGCAGGTTCACCTAGTAATTGACTGGAATGATGTTGACAACACGCCATTTAAATTCACCAAATGTTCAATTATTCATTTAAAAAGGTAATTCATCTAAAATCATGCTACAAAACAGGTAAATACTAATTTCATGGTTAACACTTGAACAAAACTACCGTTGAAACAGGATGATGCAATAGTGAATACAGTTATGGATTTGCATACTCCACAAAGGAAGCATTTAGCGTGGAAAAGAGAAACAAGCCATGCAGAGATGGTGTTTGACACTTACGAGGAAAATCTTAACAGCTTTGTGATAACATTTTGGTGACCTTCCCCTTCTTGAGGACACACCTCACTCAAGCTACCAAGGCGTACATCAAATTATCATCAAGAAGGACGCTGCTGGCTTGCACATCCCTGTAGTACAGAACCGACAAAATTAGTCAACAGCAAATGTTTGCATTGCATCCAATTTATTGGTCTTGGAAGGACGCGTCTATGCAGTTAGAATCCTCGTGTTGCCATGTAGAACTGACAAAACGACAAAACAATCAGAATTGATTGCGTGCCTCACATTGATAACAAAACAAAAAAAATCCCTGGTGAAATCAGGGTGGCAAAGAACTTCCCGTTATTTGTATGACAAAACTGGTGGGTATTTAAATGATACAGACCAGCAAAACATCTCAGCAAAGATATTAAAGCAAATAACAGCAGTGTCCACAGTGAATTTCCAGTACTCAGATAACGCACGGAATATGTCGCATCAAGAACGAAACACTAATTTCTGATTCAGCATTGCTGGCACACATTAGCGTATGTTCAATGTATTCCTATGTGGCACCAAACCTATGTGAAGTTTATTGCAGTAACTGATGAAACCTCCGGTACCAAAACAATGAAAATCAATTATCACAGCACCCACAGTAAAACACACATAGTGGAGACTGACTGTCAACCACTAAACCCATGTAATGATAAAGATTGAATTTCTACAGTAAATTTAAAACTTTATCATCTACAAACAAAATAATTTGCTAACACATGCACAGCAAACAAATATAACATCGACAAAACTACATAGAAGTTTATACCTGTGAACCATTGGTGGAGTACACTCATGATGCAGATAGCAAAGAGCCTCAGCTACCCCGTTGCAATCTTCAACCTCTTTATCCAGTCCAAAGATTGCATGCCCTCATCTTCCTCCCTTGACTTTCTGTGCAGTGCACTTGACAGATCACCATTTCGGACAAACCTATACACGAGAACCTTTTCTTCTTCTTTATCAAGGCAGTGCCCCAGGAAAGGAACCAGCCTTTCATGCAATCCTTTCGCAAACAAATCTAATTCTGCCAGATATGCATCCTTCGAGCCACGCGCGAAGTGATCCTCTTCACCACCACGGCAGTCCCATCTTGGAGAACACCATGGTATAGATCACCTGAGTGACCGTGCTTGATGAGCCTCTCTTCCCCAAATCCCGAGGTGGCATTGGCAAGTTGGTCGTAGGCAAATGAATCGCCGACTTTCGCTGTGTTCGCGGGCAATGCAGAAGGCTGCGTGCCACCAGTAGCTGCAGCTGTGCCTGTAGCTGACACTCCCGATGGTGCACTTGGTGATGCCCCAGTTTCCCTCTGATCATTCCCCCTCCCTGTCCTCCAGAACACACAAAGCAGAACACAATGGCAGCAACCACGGCTATCAGCAAGAGGCCTCCACCAATGGCCCCGATCAGTATGTACTTCAGATTCTTGTGCTTCTTCCTTGCCGGTGAAGGTGCAGGCTGTGGTGCGGGTTGGATAACTGGACCATCATATCGCAAGCCACGCCTGGCATAGAACTGCTGCAATCAGCCTGCGTACGCTGTCCCAGAACGTCAGGAAGCAATTCAACTGAAAAGAAACATTGCCACCACCACCATCGGACACTCTAGATTGCCGTCGAAGTAGTTCCAGAAATATTGGCCAGCAGCACCTGGGCGAACAGCCGGCGAAAGGTCTCTGGCACGCCGCCATAGAACAAGTTCCACGACAGATCCACCACCTGCGCATTGGCTGGCAGCGCAAGCCCTGCCGTGGGCAATGCGCCGGTGAGGTTGTTACGCGACACGTCCAGAACGCTGAGCCCCGGGAGCGACCAGACCGCGTCGGGCAGGGCGCCCGAAAACGCATTGTCCGAGAGGTTGAGGGTCCTGAGCCGCGTGAGCCTCGAGAGCGCGGTGGCCGCAGTTGTCCAGACAGTTGGTTGCCTGCGACGTTGAGGGTGGTGAGGTTGCCGAGGCCCACGAGCGCGGAGGCCGGGATCTCCCCGGAGACGGCGCAGGCGGAGATGTCGAGGGACTGGAAAGTGGGCGCGAGCCCGGCGCCTAGCCACGCCGGGATGGAGCCGGGGAGCCCGAACCCCGCGGCGTTGAAGGCCTCGAGCCGCGTGAGGTTGCGCAGCCCGTCAACGTCGAAGCGCGGTGACAGGCGCCCAGCCGCGTGCGCCGCAGCCCGACGAGGTTAAGCGAGACGACGCGGCCGGCGCGCAGACCACGCCCGCCCACGCCGTGCACGGGTCCGCATGCCGCGGCCAGTCCCGCGCCCTCAGGCCGAGCGAGCCCCGCAGCGCGTACAGCCCAACGAGATCCGACCGCGACGTCAGGTTCCCCTGCGCCAGCACCGCCCGGGCGCCGCCGCCGCCGCCACCAGCGCAACGAGCAGCAGCGCCAGAGCCCGCGCGCGCGCTCGCGCATCATCACCTCGAGCGCCTCCTCCTGCCGATGCCGCCGCCGCCGTCCCCCATGTCCACTCCGCGTTACAGGTGTTCGATGGGATCGGGGAGGGAGGCGGAAGCGCTGGAATTCGGAGCGAAATTAAACGCAATAAAGGCGAAGGGGGGCAGAGGCCGAGCGACGCAGGTAACTACAGGGCGCCACCACCAGAGACAGTGAGGCCTCTCTGGGGTCTCTCCCACCCCGCCATTAATGCCCAAAGTTACACACCCCCAACGGCCTCCCAATTATTACTCCTCCGATTCGAACCCAGCACGAGCAGCACCCAAATTCCGCACCTCTCGAGCTCGCCCGTGGCCACGGCGGCGCCGGCGAGCGCAGAGCAAGCAGTAGACGCGCCGGCTGCGCGGCGGGGGCGGCCGGAGCTGGGAAGAGAGAGAGGAGAAGGAGACGAAGTGGAGGAGGGACGAAGCCGGTGCTTGTATTGCGGGGTTTGTTTTGCGCAAGGAAGGAGGAAGCTGTTAAATGTTTTTGAAATTCTCGGGGGCTTTGAATGGAAGGGTTTGTTTTCGCTTCCTTCCTCTGCGCTGTCCGCGATTTGCTGCCACGTTCGGTTGTTTGGGTTTCTGGGATCTGACGCTCCGGCGCTGTGGTTCTGGGTCCGAATCGAGTCGCGAGGAGCCGAACGCGGATGATGAGCGCCGTGCCAGCCGCCGTGTGGTGGTGCGCGCAGGTGTGATGACTGATGAGATGAACTGGTGCGCGGTGGGTTGGTCGGGTGGGTGCGGGCGTTTAGGGCGTCCCCCAACGGTGACCAAATAGACAGTCTAGGAGAGATTTCATTGATGGAAGCACAGCACTAACGAGTGAACAAGAGCCAGGCTCGCACGCTTTCCAAACAAAACTCTCTCACATGACGCTCAGTTTTACCATTTAATGTTCCTTTTTTAATTGTTTCTGGAGCTAAGTCGCTAGCGATTTGTATGAAGCCGTTGAGGACGCCCTTAGTGGCCGGTTCCGGGGTTTCGTGGGGTTTTTGATGGATGGGATGGGCATAGCGGACGGGGAGGATTGGGGAGGAGGGTCAACGAGGCTGCCGCTTTGGCTTGTGTTCGAGTCAACCGGTTCTGCGGCTGCGAGCGGCCGGCGTGGCACGGGCGGCCTGCCGGGTCGTGGATCGTGGGCGGCCGCCGGGCCGGTGGATTTCTCATTTCTGGTTCGGTTTTTTTCTGCGCCCTGCCCCTGCCCCTGCCCCTGCCCCTGCCAGCCGATCTACCTGCTGGGTGCAGCGACATTCGATGCTCGGTAAACATGGAACACTGCAAATGTTACAGGCTGTAGAATGTGCGTGATTCTTTCTCAGTAGCACGTGAGTTATCACCCATGGCTGTCCATTTTATGGAGCATTAAACTGGCTAGATCTAAGCATTCACTGGGCCGTGGGCTGTATTAGCTGCGGTGATTTGGCGATCTGTGTTCTGTTTGCATGTGCTCCGGTAAAATTGCCAGGTAAACATCGCGCATTTAGCAATTCCCCTTTTAGGAAGATCATTAGTATATACACCAAGATTCAAGCATTTCGATGAGCTGGAACAGCTTACAGAATCCTCCTAGCTGTATTCCGAAGGAATCCTGCAGAAATTGGTCATCATTTTTACAGGCTAAAACGTTGGAGTAACATCCACTCATCCAGACTTTCAGTCACAGGGCGGCAGGCCAGCCCATATCTCGAAGCAGGCGTACCGCGTACGTTCGCAAAAGACAGAAACGCAAAAAACCATGGTCTAACCCGCCGATCTGGCACCGCGGAGAATCCACCTGGCGGCTGCTTACGTGGAGCCAGCATGCGCCCTCTCGCCGATGCGTGGAGTGGAGCTCAGAACGTACGTGCGGTCACAGGCGACAAGGCGAGACGGGATCCACTCCGCGCGCCCAGCGCGTGGGGCCGCGGGCCGCCTACGCGGCGGCGGCGCCCGCCGCGCGAGGACTCCGAGAAAACCACCTGACGTGCCCATGGCCATGGCCTGGCTCAGGCTCAACGAACTGGTGGCTGCTGCCGCCTGCCGCCCTGCCGTCCCCGCGGCGGCTGATGCTGGAGACAGGAGCAAAACCGCGGAGGAGAGGAAGCATCTGCACGTCCGCGCGCCGGGCGCACGAGGGAATGTTCCGCTTCGGCTCTGCAGGCTGGTGCCTGCGCTCTCTTGGATTTTTGCCGTGCCCTTCCTTTTGACTTGACCGCTTCTCCTGCACCGGGACCGGGTGGGCGTGCCTAGGCCAACGTGTTTCACTGTTTCTTCTCTTCCGCTTTGGATGCATCGTGGTTTGCGTTGTATCTGCGTGGGAAACTGGAGAGATGACCAGCATCTGCTCCTCATCAAAATTCAAAAGAACGATGTTTTTTTTCTTCTATTTGGGTCCTATCCTATCGATCAAGATATCCCTAGATGAGGGATGATTATAGGCTTATATTGAACTGACACTATCTAAAGAACAAGAACCCAGGAGCAAACTCAGCACAATACGTCACCGCGGTCATCAACCTTGCCAGCTAGTGTCTGCACTATAGGACTCATAATTACGAAGTAATAATAATAACATATCAATAATTCTTAATTTATTTACTAATGATAAAGATTAGAAGATATGGACAAACTTGTCCAACGGATTTTTATGGCCGAGCTTACAACATCTACCATGAATATCCCTGTACAAGTCACCCGTGACCCAAACGCTGCTCATGCATGGACCACCATCTCTCATTCATGGATATCCACCAAACCAAACACACCTTTAGTAATAGTAATTTTAGATTGGATTTTTGAAAACCGTTACGGTTAGCTGAACCCTAGCACAAGGGCCTGGCTCCGCCCCGAAGAACCCATCTATTTTATGAATAAGAGACCAGCTCCATTTCACGTTTTCTGTGTTATTCATTTGTGTTGCTTGGGGTTGGGGAGGAAGATGGGATATTTATCGTCTTCTCCACGTCTAATCTGTTGTCAGGAGAGGAGTAGGATGCGAAAGGGAGACAGGTCATTTATCATTTTCTTCACACCTAATCTATTGCTGGGGGAGGAATGTGGATCAGGGAATTCACGACGAAATCTACATCTTATTAACACTATAAAGCAATCGCCTATTAGTCCTGTTCGCTTGTCTTATTTTCAGCTTATTTTAGCTTATTCTCTCTCACAGAACACTATTGAATCAGCCGAAATCAGCCGGCTTTTGTACCAGCCGAACGGCACACTAAGAACTTGCTCGAATTTTATTGAAACTTGTGCAACGAGGAAAGGCTGACGTAAGGCCCACTAAAAACTTGCTCGAATCTCCCTCAATGTCCTCCAATCCTCTAGAATTAGAGACTAAAATCGAACAAGCCTGGGTCGAGACGGTAGAGAATGGCTACTTAGATGGGGTGGATCGTCAAGGCTTATGTAGCCCGTCTAGGATCTAATCAGAACTCTAGCGAGATCCTATTCCTAGCTGCTGCACCAAGACAGTGGCGCATGTGAGGTGGCAACTGGGGTCGTACCATCGTAGAGCTTGGGCCTAGAAGCAACCACATCCCCTTTGTTTTCTACTTTTCTGCTAGGAACTTTAAGGGCTTGTTTGGCAGGGCTCCTCGCTCCTCCGGAGGAGCACTGCCAAACGTCTTGTAGGAGGAGCCGTTTTTCGTGAGGGGCAAACATCTTGTAGGAGGAGCCGTTTTTCGTGAGGGGCAAACGTCTTCTAGGAGGAGCCGTTTTTCGTGAGGGTTGTCTGGATGAGCCCCTCACGAGGAGCCCTCCCAAACACCCCCTAGCTATGCTTTCCTTAAGAAAATTTATGCGTTTTTGTCCTTTTGATGACATAGCAGGTGTACCTTTATTCCCAACGGGGCCGCAGAGGGGCACACTACTTTCGTATTTCCTTTCGGAGAACACCACACATGTACGTGCCAACTGCCAACAAGATTTTGTTCCAGTGTGCAGCTGAGATCTGCGTGGACCCATTGCATACACAAGCCAAGCCACTCGCTAGAAGGCCTCGTGTTAGTTGAAGTGTCCGGTGAAAATACATGTGCTTAAGGTGGATGCAATGTTATTCTTATCAGATTCTGACCTTAAACAAGCCATATATGTTGATTGAAAAAAAGAGCAGGTCCCAATTGTAAAGTGAGCTGCATTTTTATAGACTAGGAAGGGTTTAGGTGCACGCATCGTTCCTGAGGACGAGCTGCCCACATCATGCCAATCCATCCCAATAAATTCGGCTACGCTCACTTCCTTGACTCAAAGTCACAAAAAGTCTCCACCCTGCACGTTGACACGTACTGTATGTACGTACGAAGCATGCAAGTTAGTATTAGTTTAAACTTAGGCTAACTGCATCACCAATAATGGAGAGACCGATCATGAGTTCATGACTGATGGGCGGATACATGATACATTACGCATCTCAGACAGAAGCAGCTGCGTACTCCAGTGCAGCCGCGGTTGTTAGATTACAGGCAGAAGATGGATGGATTGGCATGATGTGGGCAGCTCGTCCTCAGGAACGATGCGTGCACCTAAACCCTTCCTAGTCTATAAAAATGCAGCTCACTTTACAATTGGGACCTGCTCTTTTTTTCAATCAACATATATGGCTTGTTTAAGGTCAGAATCTGATAAGAATAACATTGCATCCACCTTAAGCACATGTATTTTCACCGGACACTTCAACTAACACGAGGCCTTCTAGCGAGTGGCTTGGCTTGTGTATGCAATGGGTCCACGCAGATCTCAGCTGCACACTGGAACAAAATCTTGTTGGCAGTTGGCACGTACATGTGTGGTGTTCTCCGAAAGGAAATACGAAAGTAGTGTGCCCCTCTGCGGCCCCGTTGGGAATAAAGGTACACCTGCTATGTCATCAAAAGGACAAAAACGCATAAATTTTCTTAAGGAAAGCATAGCTAGGGGGTGTTTGGGAGGGCTCCTCGTGAGGGGCTCATCCAGACAACCCTCACGAAAAACGGCTCCTCCTAGAAGACGTTTGCCCCTCACGAAAAACGGCTCCTCCTACAAGATGTTTGCCCCTCACGAAAAACGGCTCCTCCTACAAGACGTTTGGCAGTGCTCCTCCGGAGGAGCGAGGAGCCCTGCCAAACAAGCCCTTAAAGTTCCTAGCAGAAAAGTAGAAAACAAAGGGGATGTGGTTGCTTCTAGGCCCAAGCTCTACGATGGTACGACCCCAGTTGCCACCTCACATGCGCCACTGTCTTGGTGCAGCAGCTAGGAATAGGATCTCGCTAGAGTTCTGATTAGATCCTAGACGGGCTACATAAGCCTTGACGATCCACCCCATCTAAGTAGCCATTCTCTACCGTCTCGACCCAGGCTTGTTCGATTTTAGTCTCTAATTCTAGAGGATTGGAGGACATTGAGGGAGATTCGAGCAAGTTTTTAGTGGGCCTTACGTCAGCCTTTCCTCGTTGCACAAGTTTCAATAAAATTCGAGCAAGTTCTTAGTGTGCCGTTCGGCTGGTACAAAAGCCGGCTGATTTCGGCTGATTCAATAGTGTTCTGTGAGAGAGAATAAGCTAAAATAAGCTGAAAATAAGACAAGCGAACAGGACTAATAGGCGATTGCTTTATAGTGTTAATAAGATGTAGATTTCGTCGTGAATTCCCTGATCCACATTCCTCCCCCAGCAATAGATTAGGTGTGAAGAAAATGATAAATGACCTGTCTCCCTTTCGCATCCTACTCCTCTCCTGACAACAGATTAGACGTGGAGAAGACGATAAATATCCCATCTTCCTCCCCAACCCCAAGCAACACAAATGAATAACACAGAAAACGTGAAATGGAGCTGGTCTCTTATTCATAAAATAGATGGGTTCTTCGGGGCGGAGCCAGGCCCTTGTGCTAGGGTTCAGCTAACCGTAACGGTTTTCAAAAATCCAATCTAAAATTACTATTACTAAAGGTGTGTTTGGTTTGGTGGATATCCATGAATGAGAGATGGTGGTCCATGCATGAGCAGCGTTTGGGTCACGGGTGACTTGTACAGGGATATTCATGGTAGATGTTGTAAGCTCGGCCATAAAAATCCGTTGGACAAGTTTGTCCATATCTTCTAATCTTTATCATTAGTAAATAAATTAAGAATTATTGATATGTTATTATTATTACTTCGTAATTATGAGTCCTATAGTGCAGACACTAGCTGGCAAGGTTGATGACCGCGGTGACGTATTGTGCTGAGTTTGCTCCTGGGTTCTTGTTCTTTAGATAGTGTCAGTTCAATATAAGCCTATAATCATCCCTCATCTAGGGATATCTTGATCGATAGGATAGGACCCAAATAGAAGAAAAAAAACATCGTTCTTTTGAATTTTGATGAGGAGCAGATGCTGGTCATCTCTCCAGTTTCCCACGCAGATACAACGCAAACCACGATGCATCCAAAGCGGAAGAGAAGAAACAGTGAAACACGTTGGCCTAGGCACGCCCACCCGGTCCCGGTGCAGGAGAAGCGGTCAAGTCAAAAGGAAGGGCACGGCAAAAATCCAAGAGAGCGCAGGCACCAGCCTGCAGAGCCGAAGCGGAACATTCCCTCGTGCGCCCGGCGCGCGGACGTGCAGATGCTTCCTCTCCTCCGCGGTTTTGCTCCTGTCTCCAGCATCAGCCGCCGCGGGGACGGCAGGGCGGCAGGCGGCAGCAGCCACCAGTTCGTTGAGCCTGAGCCAGGCCATGGCCATGGGCACGTCAGGTGGTTTTCTCGGAGTCCTCGCGCGGCGGGCGCCGCCGCCGCGTAGGCGGCCCGCGGCCCCACGCGCTGGGCGCGCGGAGTGGATCCCGTCTCGCCTTGTCGCCTGTGACCGCACGTACGTTCTGAGCTCCACTCCACGCATCGGCGAGAGGGCGCATGCTGGCTCCACGTAAGCAGCCGCCAGGTGGATTCTCCGCGGTGCCAGATCGGCGGGTTAGACCATGGTTTTTTGCGTTTCTGTCTTTTGCGAACGTACGCGGTACGCCTGCTTCGAGATATGGGCTGGCCTGCCGCCCTGTGACTGAAAGTCTGGATGAGTGGATGTTACTCCAACGTTTTAGCCTGTAAAAATGATGACCAATTTCTGCAGGATTCCTTCGGAATACAGCTAGGAGGATTCTGTAAGCTGTTCCAGCTCATCGAAATGCTTGAATCTTGGTGTATATACTAATGATCTTCCTAAAAGGGGAATTGCTAAATGCGCGATGTTTACCTGGCAATTTTACCGGAGCACATGCAAACAGAACACAGATCGCCAAATCACCGCAGCTAATACAGCCCACGGCCCAGTGAATGCTTAGATCTAGCCAGTTTAATGCTCCATAAAATGGACAGCCATGGGTGATAACTCACGTGCTACTGAGAAAGAATCACGCACATTCTACAGCCTGTAACATTTGCAGTGTTCCATGTTTACCGAGCATCGAATGTCGCTGCACCCAGCAGGTAGATCGGCTGGGCAGGGGCTGTATTAGCTGCGGTGATTTGGCGATCTGTGTTCTGTTTGCATGTGCTCCGGTAAAATTGCCAGGTAAACATCGCGCATTTAGCAATTCCCCTTTTAGGAAGATCATTAGTATATACACCAAGATTCAAGCATTTCGATGAGCTGGAACAGCTTACAGAATCCTCCTAGCTGTATTCCGAAGGAATCCTGCAGAAATTGGTCATCATTTTTACAGGCTAAAACGTTGGAGTAACATCCACTCATCCAGACTTTCAGTCACAGGGCGGCAGGCCAGCCCATATCTCGAAGCAGGCGTACCGCGTACGTTCGCAAAAGACAGAAACGCAAAAAACCATGGTCTAACCCGCCGATCTGGCACCGCGGAGAATCCACCTGGCGGCTGCTTACGTGGAGCCAGCATGCGCCCTCTCGCCGATGCGTGGAGTGGAGCTCAGAACGTACGTGCGGTCACAGGCGACAAGGCGAGACGGGATCCACTCCGCGCGCCCAGCGCGTGGGGCCGCGGGCCGCCTACGCGGCGGCGGCGCCCGCCGCGCGAGGACTCCGAGAAAACCACCTGACGTGCCCATGGCCATGGCCTGGCTCAGGCTCAACGAACTGGTGGCTGCTGCCGCCTGCCGCCCTGCCGTCCCCGCGGCGGCTGATGCTGGAGACAGGAGCAAAACCGCGGAGGAGAGGAAGCATCTGCACGTCCGCGCGCCGGGCGCACGAGGGAATGTTCCGCTTCGGCTCTGCAGGCTGGTGCCTGCGCTCTCTTGGATTTTTGCCGTGCCCTTCCTTTTGACTTGACCGCTTCTCCTGCACCGGGACCGGGTGGGCGTGCCTAGGCCAACGTGTTTCACTGTTTCTTCTCTTCCGCTTTGGATGCATCGTGGTTTGCGTTGTATCTGCGTGGGAAACTGGAGAGATGACCAGCATCTGCTCCTCATCAAAATTCAAAAGAACGATGTTTTTTTTCTTCTATTTGGGTCCTATCCTATCGATCAAGATATCCCTAGATGAGGGATGATTATAGGCTTATATTGAACTGACACTATCTAAAGAACAAGAACCCAGGAGCAAACTCAGCACAATACGTCACCGCGGTCATCAACCTTGCCAGCTAGTGTCTGCACTATAGGACTCATAATTACGAAGTAATAATAATAACATATCAATAATTCTTAATTTATTTACTAATGATAAAGATTAGAAGATATGGACAAACTTGTCCAACGGATTTTTATGGCCGAGCTTACAACATCTACCATGAATATCCCTGTACAAGTCACCCGTGACCCAAACGCTGCTCATGCATGGACCACCATCTCTCATTCATGGATATCCACCAAACCAAACACACCTTTAGTAATAGTAATTTTAGATTGGATTTTTGAAAACCGTTACGGTTAGCTGAACCCTAGCACAAGGGCCTGGCTCCGCCCCGAAGAACCCATCTATTTTATGAATAAGAGACCAGCTCCATTTCACGTTTTTCTGTGTTATTCATTTGTGTTGCTTGGGGTTGGGGAGGAAGATGGGATATTTATCGTCTTCTCCACGTCTAATCTGTTGTCAGGAGAGGAGTAGGATGCGAAAGGGAGACAGGTCATTTATCATTTTCTTCACACCTAATCTATTGCTGGGGGAGGAATGTGGATCAGGGAATTCACGACGAAATCTACATCTTATTAACACTATAAAGCAATCGCCTATTAGTCCTGTTCGCTTGTCTTATTTTCAGCTTATTTTAGCTTATTCTCTCTCACAGAACACTATTGAATCAGCCGAAATCAGCCGGCTTTTGTACCAGCCGAACGGCACACTAAGAACTTGCTCGAATTTTATTGAAACTTGTGCAACGAGGAAAGGCTGACGTAAGGCCCACTAAAAACTTGCTCGAATCTCCCTCAATGTCCTCCAATCCTCTAGAATTAGAGACTAAAATCGAACAAGCCTGGGTCGAGACGGTAGAGAATGGCTACTTAGATGGGGTGGATCGTCAAGGCTTATGTAGCCCGTCTAGGATCTAATCAGAACTCTAGCGAGATCCTATTCCTAGCTGCTGCACCAAGACAGTGGCGCATGTGAGGTGGCAACTGGGGTCGTACCATCGTAGAGCTTGGGCCTAGAAGCAACCACATCCCCTTTGTTTTCTACTTTTCTGCTAGGAACTTTAAGGGCTTGTTTGGCAGGGCTCCTCGCTCCTCCGGAGGAGCACTGCCAAACGTCTTGTAGGAGGAGCCGTTTTTCGTGAGGGGCAAACATCTTGTAGGAGGAGCCGTTTTTCGTGAGGGGCAAACGTCTTCTAGGAGGAGCCGTTTTTCGTGAGGGTTGTCTGGATGAGCCCCTCACGAGGAGCCCTCCCAAACACCCCCTAGCTATGCTTTCCTTAAGAAAATTTATGCGTTTTTGTCCTTTTGATGACATAGCAGGTGTACCTTTATTCCCAACGGGGCCGCAGAGGGGCACACTACTTTCGTATTTCCTTTCGGAGAACACCACACATGTACGTGCCAACTGCCAACAAGATTTTGTTCCAGTGTGCAGCTGAGATCTGCGTGGACCCATTGCATACACAAGCCAAGCCACTCGCTAGAAGGCCTCGTGTTAGTTGAAGTGTCCGGTGAAAATACATGTGCTTAAGGTGGATGCAATGTTATTCTTATCAGATTCTGACCTTAAACAAGCCATATATGTTGATTGAAAAAAAGAGCAGGTCCCAATTGTAAAGTGAGCTGCATTTTTATAGACTAGGAAGGGTTTAGGTGCACGCATCGTTCCTGAGGACGAGCTGCCCACATCATGCCAATCCATCCATCTTCTGCCTGTAATCTAACAACCGCGGCTGCACTGGAGTACGCAGCTGCTTCTGTCTGAGATGCGTAATGTATCATGTATCCGCCCATCAGTCATGAACTCATGATCGGTCTCTCCATTATTGGTGATGCAGTTAGCCTAAGTTTAAACTAATACTAACTTGCATGCTTCGTACGTACATACAGTACGTGTCAACGTGCAGGGTGGAGACTTTTTGTGACTTTGAGTCAAGGAAGTGAGCGTAGCCGAATTTATTGGGATGGAAGGTGTGTCAATGAGTCCATTCTGATCTGTGTCTATTCAACTTCAAAATTAGATGCCCATTATTTCTTGTTAATAAAAAATCATCAAGTACCTTCTATGTCGGTTGTCGAATTTGTTTTGTCCCGTGAGTAAAAAGGATACTTTGTATTTTACATCTTTAGAAAATATATATATTACTCCTTGTATAACAGATTAGACGTGGAGAAGACGATAAATATCCCATCTTCCTCCCCAACCCCAAGCAACACAAATGAATAACACAGAAAACGTGAAATGGAGCTGGTCTCTTATTCATAAAATAGATGGGTTCTTCGGGGCGGAGCCAGGCCCTTGTGCTAGGGTTCAGCTAACCGTAACGGTTTTCAAAAATCCAATCTAAAATTACTATTACTAAAGGTGTGTTTGGTTTGGTGGATATCCATGAATGAGAGATGGTGGTCCATGCATGAGCAGCGTTTGGGTCACGGGACAAAACAAATTCGACAACCGACATAGAAGGTACTTGATGATTTTTATTAACAAGAAATAATGGGCATCTAATTTTGAAGTTGAATAGACACAGATCAGAATGGACTCATTGACACACCTTCCATCCCAATAAATTCGGCTACGCTCACTTCCTTGACTCAAAGTCACAAAAAGTCTCCACCCTGCACGTTGACACGTACTGTATGTACGTACGAAGCATGCAAGTTAGTATTAGTTTAAACTTAGGCTAACTGCATCACCAATAATGGAGAGACCGATCATGAGTTCATGACTGATGGGCGGATACATGATACATTACGCATCTCAGACAGAAGCAGCTGCGTACTCCAGTGCAGCCGCGGTTGTTAGATTACAGGCAGAAGATGGATGGATTGGCATGATGTGGGCAGCTCGTCCTCAGGAACGATGCGTGCACCTAAACCCTTCCTAGTCTATAAAAATGCAGCTCACTTTACAATTGGGACCTGCTCTTTTTTTCAATCAACATATATGGCTTGTTTAAGGTCAGAATCTGATAAGAATAACATTGCATCCACCTTAAGCACATGTATTTTCACCGGACACTTCAACTAACACGAGGCCTTCTAGCGAGTGGCTTGGCTTGTGTATGCAATGGGTCCACGCAGATCTCAGCTGCACACTGGAACAAAATCTTGTTGGCAGTTGGCACGTACATGTGTGGTGTTCTCCGAAAGGAAATACGAAAGTAGTGTGCCCCTCTGCGGCCCCGTTGGGAATAAAGGTACACCTGCTATGTCATCAAAAGGACAAAAACGCATAAATTTTCTTAAGGAAAGCATAGCTAGGGGGTGTTTGGGAGGGCTCCTCGTGAGGGGCTCATCCAGACAACCCTCACGAAAAACGGCTCCTCCTAGAAGACGTTTGCCCCTCACGAAAAACGGCTCCTCCTACAAGATGTTTGCCCCTCACGAAAAACGGCTCCTCCTACAAGACGTTTGGCAGTGCTCCTCCGGAGGAGCGAGGAGCCCTGCCAAACAAGCCCTTAAAGTTCCTAGCAGAAAAGTAGAAAACAAAGGGGATGTGGTTGCTTCTAGGCCCAAGCTCTACGATGGTACGACCCCAGTTGCCACCTCACATGCGCCACTGTCTTGGTGCAGCAGCTAGGAATAGGATCTCGCTAGAGTTCTGATTAGATCCTAGACGGGCTACATAAGCCTTGACGATCCACCCCATCTAAGTAGCCATTCTCTACCGTCTCGACCCAGGCTTGTTCGATTTTAGTCTCTAATTCTAGAGGATTGGAGGACATTGAGGGAGATTCGAGCAAGTTTTTAGTGGGCCTTACGTCAGCCTTTCCTCGTTGCACAAGTTTCAATAAAATTCGAGCAAGTTCTTAGTGTGCCGTTCGGCTGGTACAAAAGCCGGCTGATTTCGGCTGATTCAATAGTGTTCTGTGAGAGAGAATAAGCTAAAATAAGCTGAAAATAAGACAAGCGAACAGGACTAATAGGCGATTGCTTTATAGTGTTAATAAGATGTAGATTTCGTCGTGAATTCCCTGATCCACATTCCTCCCCCAGCAATAGATTAGGTGTGAAGAAAATGATAAATGACCTGTCTCCCTTCGCATCCTACTCCTCTCCTGACAACAGATTAGACGTGGAGAAGACGATAAATATCCCATCTTCCTCCCCAACCCCAAGCAACACAAATGAATAACACAGAAAACGTGAAATGGAGCTGGTCTCTTATTCATAAAATAGATGGGTTCTTCGGGGCGGAGCCAGGCCCTTGTGCTAGGGTTCAGCTAACCGTAACGGTTTTCAAAAATCCAATCTAAAATTACTATTACTAAAGGTGTGTTTGGTTTGGTGGATATCCATGAATGAGAGATGGTGGTCCATGCATGAGCAGCGTTTGGGTCACGGGTGACTTGTACAGGGATATTCATGGTAGATGTTGTAAGCTCGGCCATAAAAATCCGTTGGACAAGTTTGTCCATATCTTCTAATCTTTATCATTAGTAAATAAATTAAGAATTATTGATATGTTATTATTATTACTTCGTAATTATGAGTCCTATAGTGCAGACACTAGCTGGCAAGGTTGATGACCGCGGTGACGTATTGTGCTGAGTTTGCTCCTGGGTTCTTGTTCTTTAGATAGTGTCAGTTCAATATAAGCCTATAATCATCCCTCATCTAGGGATATCTTGATCGATAGGATAGGACCCAAATAGAAGAAAAAAAACATCGTTCTTTTGAATTTTGATGAGGAGCAGATGCTGGTCATCTCTCAGTTTCCCACGCAGATACAACGCAAACCACGATGCATCCAAAGCGGAAGAGAAGAAACAGTGAAACACGTTGGCCTAGGCACGCCCACCCGGTCCCGGTGCAGGAGAAGCGGTCAAGTCAAAAGGAAGGGCACGGCAAAAATCCAAGAG
>JAHUYU010002506.1:0-21118 GCA_030439765.1 Tripidium arundinaceum | reverse complement strand
GGCAGTCGATCCAAAGCAGTACTCGAGACGCTTCAGAGATTTCGTATTCAAAGCGTTCCAAGAAGACAAGTTCGATTTGTGAAGACACATGGAAGCTTGGGAGCTACCGTTGCCGCTGACACGGATAACCAGTGTTGAAATGTGGAGACATGCATGGCACTGCTCGTATTGCATTGCAGCAGAGCTTTGGGATGGTGACCCTACTTGCTACTTCCACACCAGACTGCAGCGCACGTCAGAAGCTTCAGTACAAGTCGTCAGATTGATGAAGCCCCCTCCTGCCTGCGGACTCTGATGAGGGATTCAGCTGGCGCTCATGTAGAAAACCAATTCCAGATGTCGATGCATTTCAATAAGCAGGTTCAACAGTATTTTCCATAAAATAGTTGTTTGGCCAACTGCTCTCGCGCAGCTGCTATGTCACAACTGCACAGTGTGTGACATAGCGCAGCAATGGCACGCTATGCCTAAGAAAAAGCATATACATGCATATAGAAATCGCTGATAGTAGCGTAGACGCTGACAACCTACAGAGAAATTTGTAATGACAGTTCAGGGATGTAAATCTTTTTACGAGGCAACAGATCACAGTTCTTTTTTTTTTATCTGGTAGTGCTAGTAGTAAAATACGTACATGGAGTCCATATTCTGATGGAATTGTCGGGCTGGATGATTTCAACCCAAAACATGGTTTCGGCTACTTCCTCATAACGTTTCCAATTGCTTTTTTTAACGTAACGGCAGGAGCTCTGTCTTTCAATTAAAAAGAATAAAATTGGCCTAGTTTTTATGGGAACGGTTCCAGTTTTAAGTCCATCTAGATTGTCCCAACATAAATCTATGACGTGTGGGACAGGGTGCTAAGAAAGTCGATACTTGTGGCAAAATTTGGCAAGAAAATAAATCTATGACGTGTGGGACAGGGTGCTAAAAAAGTCGACACGCCGTAGTTATGGCAGCGAACCAAACAGCTGCCAAAAAAACCTATAGCATGACTAATCTATGGCATGGCACGTTGTGGTCACGAACCAAACATGCCCTAAAGGCCCAAAACATGCCACAGCACCACGAACTGATTGTGTGGCCCATCTGGCTCATCAATCTACTGTTGCCGCTCGATTCTATATATATTACCTAATAAAGAGGCAAAATTTCTGCCTCTTTTTTCGTCTCGCCCATTCTATTCCTCTGGCCCATTCTACTATTCAGGTCCCACAATGCCACCGACAACTGTGAACTGCCTACATGGTCGTGCCAGTTAAAAAAACTCCCTCTCTTTCTCTCTCCTTGCAGTCCCAGCGCGGGTGCAACCGTAAGATAGGCAATGTGGCGAGATTTAAGGTCACAACATTAGTTGAAAGGCCTAAATAGTCACTTTTTAGTTAGAGCACCCAAGAATGTACATTATATTAAGAACATTTGAGGACCCAAGTGAGAGAATCCATAAAAAATTTTAAAGACCCATGTGTATTTTACTTTTCTATTAATACGACACTTCTAAGACCAGCCGCACAGTCGCTCCGATTTGGCCTGCGCTCTTCTTCCTCACCAGCGTGCAGGCGTGCATCTCTTCCTCCTCGCCTTCAGCCAGCGGCTCCCTCGAATCCGCCTTCTTCCTCGCGCGTGCGGCATCTTCGTCATCTTCTCCCTCTCCGGCTTTGTTTTATTGAGTTTCATTTTCCTTCCTGTGTACCTTAGACAAGGGCAGAGCTTGAGGAGATTGCTCTCGCTGAAGCTGATGTTGCAAGGTTAAAACAGAAGGTTGCAGAGCTTCACCTCCAACTCAACCAACAACGCCAACACCAGTATGGCTCTGTAGTGGATGCAAATGATCGTCATCACCGCCTTCCTGGTCACTTCTCGCAGCAGTAAGATACAAATTCTTTCTTGTAAATTCCTTTGGGATGTTTCTAGATCTCTGGTGGTAAATTGGAATTTGGCTTCTTGCAACTGTCTGAATCCAAAGGGAACTTATCTGTAGTTCTAAGCCATTCGAGCAAATTCATTTCTTAAATATCAGAGAATCATGTTAAACCTGGTTGTAAGTTGTAATATAGATTCTGCTGTATGTGCTGTCACTGGATTAGATTATTCTTGCATTTGTAATGAGCAGTTCAATGCTTCTAACATGTATATCCCATGTTCCCCAGATTTTGACATGATATTTTTGATCTTCCAGAAACTTTGTTCAACAAGGATTTGATATGAACCTTGCTTTCTGCAATCAAGAGAAGCAGAGAAATGAGGTATGTTATGAAATTCTCCTTTTACACAAATTCACAATGGTAGTGCTGAAACCTGCTGAAATTTCAATTCCTACAGCTTGACTTGTTAGCATCATGATTCAATTCGCTGTTGAAATGCTATGTTGATTACAAACTTTCAGCTTTGCAATTGAATATTACTGTTATTGTTCATGGCTGGTAAATAGAAAATTAAAACCTGCCCAGCTGGTAAGCAAAAACTAAGTGATAGAAAATGAAATACCTGAGTATCATGCCTTGATTACTGACTAAAGCAGTTAGTGGCCAAATTATGCAGAAGCAGAAATTAGAGTTTCATGCTTGTAATTTTAAAATTAACTTCCACAAGTTTGGAATGTTTTGATAAAAACGGACTGACCTTTAGTCAGGAGGTTTAATAGTTACTATAAAATTTCCATGCGCTAAACTTGAGTTTGTCCTAGTAAAAAAAATCGCAAGTGAGATTATGAGAAATTGCTAGTGCTTACCGCACCGCAAAAAAATTTCAGTGTATTATCTTGGCGTTCGTAACATGTTAGTCTACATGTCCACCATTATCAGCTACATGGAAATTTTATATGGTAAAATGACTGGTCATGTGTGGTATTCCCATTTATATCTGATGAAAAGTTGGTACATGATACTCCATCCAGCAATACTTACATTGAATCATGTAAGCAGGAGAGTTCGGTGGAGTCATCACAGTGGAGAAACATTAAACAGCACGTGCTACCTTATGGGTTCTTCGAGGCCACTCACACGAAAGCTTTCATTTGATGCCTCCTCAAGTGAATCAAGAGGCACAGAAGCCTCAACAAGCATGTCAACAGAGAACACCTCTGTGGCCATCAATGTCCCAAAGCTGTCAGAGGTAAGCGAGACTCATAGTGCTTTGTGTTAAATAATCTACTGTAGCTTCTAAGATGGTTTTTTGTGTGTGTGTATGTTAGGGCATTGAATTTGGGAGGCAACCGATGGTCACATCCTCCACTTTGGTAGAACTAACAACTAGACTAGATTTCTTCAAGGAACGAAGGTCGCAACTGATGGAACAACTTCATAGTCTTGATTTAGGACGTGGATCTGCTCCTCAGGGTTTTCCATACAAGCCACCTCTCCTTGGGACCACCCAAGGTAGGATGACCATTCAATTTCATGATTGTAAATTCTTCAGTAGTGGTTCTTTTCTCCCCACCTGCCAATGGTAGAAAACTGCCAATGCGAGTGTAAATGTATTTTGTTTTTTCAATATGGTTTAGCTTTCATGTTGCGCGAGAATAGCTCCTTAAGTGGGATGTGATCTAGTCTTCTGTATGTAATGTTGTCATGGTGGTGCCTTTTAGACAAGTTTTCCAGTGTTTTGTGGTGGTGTATATGTATTTTGTGCGTTTTTTTCATAGAAATTGGATAGGTTGACTACTTGTATGGACGTTTATTCATACCTAGTGCGAAGGATGAGGGAAACAGGGATCAGCATGAGTTTATAAATAATTCCGGGAAGGCTTGATGCTGTGTTTTATCCTCGCAATTAGTGCCCATCGCTTGTGGTTGTGGATTTGATTCCGTGTCGCTTGTCTTCCAGGCTTCCAGCCGATTTCTGGGCAGTTCCTATTTTTCTGAATAGGAAAAGAAGGTACGGGTGCTCGCGAGGCACCCCCTGAACGTGTCCAGTTATTAATAGGGTAATGACTTCGCCGGCCGTTTTTTTCCTGTTTGCATGGCCTGACGTCTGTAGCGCTCGTGTGCCGACGCATGCCTCACCCCCATCCCCAACTCCAGTGGCTGACGTCCGCGCCCGACGCCCACCCCACCCCCTTCTTCCCTAATTTTGGCGGTCGACGCCTGTGCCCACACGCCAGCCCTACCCCTTTCTTTCCTAACTTTGGCGGGCTTAGAAGAGAAGGGGTTCGAGGGAGGCAGGCCGGTCAGGCAGTGGGGACGGTGGGAGGGCGGCTTTAGAGGTGGCTGGGCTAGGTTGGGGTTGGGGCGCCATGGCCATGGCGCCCGGGGGGAGGGGAAGGAGGCCGCCGTGGGCGCGCTAGGGTTTCGTTGGAGGTTCGCGATAGGGGCGCCGGAGAGGGAGAAGATGACGAAGATGCCGCACGCGCGAGGAAGAAGGCGGATTCGAGGGAGCCGCTGGCTGAAGGGCGAGGAGGAAGAGATGCACGCCTGCACGCTGGTGAGGAAGAAGAGCGCAGGCCAAATCGGAGCGACTGTGCGGCTGGTCTTAGAAGTGTCGTATTAATAGAAAAGTAAAATACACATGGGTCTTTAAAATTTTTTATGGATTCTCTCACTTGGGTCCTCAAATGTTCTTAATATAATGTACATTCTTGGGTGCTCTAACTAAAAAGTGACTATTTAGGCCTTTCAACTAATGTTGTGACCTTAAATCTCGCCACATTGCCTATCTTACGGTTGCACCCGCGCTGGGACTGCAAGGAGAGAGAAAGAGAGGGAGTTTTTTTAACTGGCACGACCATGTAGGCAGTTCACAGTTGTCGGTGGCATTGTGGGACCTGAATAGTAGAATGGGCCAGAGGAATAGAATGGGCGAGACGAAAAAAGAGGCAGAAATTTTGCCTCTTTATTAGGTAATATATATAGAATCGAGCGGCAACAGTAGATTGATGAGCCAGATGGGCCACACAATCAGTTCGTGGTGCTGTGGCATGTTTTGGGCCTTTAGGGCATGTTTGGTTCGTGACCACAACGTGCCATGCCATAGATTAGTCATGCTATAGGTTTTTTGGCAGCTGTTTGGTTCGCTGCCATAACTACGGCGTGTCGACTTTTTAGCACCCTGTCCCACACGTCATAGATTTATTTTCTTGCCAAATTTTGCCACAAGTATCGACTTTCTTAGCACCCTGTCCCACACGTCATAGATTTATGTTGGGACAATCTAGATGGACTTAAAACTGGAACCGTTCCCATAAAAACTAGGCCAATTTTATTCTTTTTAATTGAAAGACAGAGCTCCTGCCGTTACGTTAAAAAAAGCAATTGGAACCGTTATGAGGAAGTAGCCGAAACCATGTTTTGGGTTGAAATCATCCAGCCCGACAATTCCATCAGAATATGGACTCCATGTACGTATTTTACTACTAGCACTACCAGATAAAAAAAAAAGAACTGTGATCTGTTGCCTCGTAAAAAGATTTACATCCCTGAACTGTCATTACAAATTTCTCTGTAGGTTGTCAGCGTCTACGCTACTATCAGCGATTTCTATATGCATGTATATGCTTTTTCTTAGGCATAGCGTGCCATTGCTGCGCTATGTCACACACTGTGCAGTTGTGACATAAGCAGCTGCGCGAGAGCAGTTGGCCAAACAACTATTTTATGGAAAATACTGTTGAACCTGCTTATTGAAATGCATCGACATCTGGAATTGGTTTCTACATGAGCGCCAGCTGAATCCCTCATCAGAGTCCGCAGGCAGGAGGGGGCTTCATCAATCTGACGACTTGTACTGAAGCTTCTGACGTGCGCTGCAGTCTGGTGTGGAAGTAGCAAGTAGGGTCACCATCCCAAAGCTCTGCTGCAATGCAATACGAGCAGTGCCATGCATGTCTCCACATTTCAACACTGGTTATCCGTGTCAGCGGCAACGGTAGCTCCCAAGCTTCCATGTGTCTTCACAAATCGAACTTGTCTTCTTGGAACGCTTTGAATACGAAATCTCTGAAGCGTCTCGAGTACTGCTTTGGATCGACTGCCGAAATAGATGTTGGGTCATATTGGAAAGACTTGTACGCATGCTCAAGCTTTTTACTGATATCGTAATCTTGGAGTATGTCTATGATCCCAAAATATAATATGACATCGTAGAACTCCCCAGTAGGCTCTCCCATAATCTGCACTTCACCGTCACTCTTTCTTATTGTCCGTTCAGCTCTTGTCGGCATGTTTGACCCAAGTTTTATCTTGGCTAACCTGTCCAAAAAGAGTCTCTGTTGTTATTTATTACATTAACATTAGAAAACATTAATTCATCCAAAAATTTGCAACTAGAGCCAACTCAGCCAGCACAGATGAAGGGAATGGCCAAAAATGTTGGCTTCCACGTTTTTGACATATGGGTGGGATCTGTCAGGACATATCAAACAGATCTACTCGTGAAATAGGTTAAGGCATGAAGTATATTGAGTCTCAGTTTACCTGTTTGGATCCGTATCTCCTCTAGACAAGTGAGGTGACGATCCTCTGCTGCTGTCACTATCAAATGAACCTTCAAGTAATGCGGTAATGCACTTCGTAAGGTACATGATAACAACCGTGTAAAAAGTTATTAAAATAGTTTTCATTTCAACCAACCTCCGGTCAATAGCCTATCCCTAGTATCCCTAAAATGTACACCAACCAGAAGACTATAATCCATGATATTTTCCTGCTCCAGAAACTCGCAGTCCCTGTCGACTTGTCTGCTTCAACAGATTTAACCTTTACGTTAATATGTATAAATTTTTAATGGTTTCTTATCAGCTCTAGCATCACTCACCTTTGGAACTCTTGGTACCAAGGTTTTTGCAATCGAAATATAAAGTTGAGATCAAGATCCTTCAGAGTAGTGTACTCATCAATCTCTGTCTGCGGCTTATCAGCTGTACGTCCAAGGGATGAACCTTTCAGGTCAAATCGCCTATGAATAGAGTAATCGGAGCAGAATAGATTTCCATTATGACAAAACGAACCTGGTTGATAGTACAGACAGAAAAGAGACAATCAGGATTCGGCCATGGTATGTAAACTAGAAAAGAGTATCTACTAATCATCACAGCTAACTAGTTATACCATGACAAACAGATATATACTCATTTCTGACCTTCTTTTGGTTAGCTCCGGCTAATTTGACACAGTGAAGACCAAAAAACTTTGTGACGAGAGTGTTCTCAAATGATCTGACATGATTATAATAAGCTCGAAGCATCTTCAGAAATATCTATATGATATTATGATAACAAATGTTCAGCTGATTAACAACAAAGCCGCTGATGACCTATGGGGTCAAGGAAGTACTTGGACAAGAAAACACACAAACCTTCACTTCAGATTTCTTCATCGTCTTTATCATGTACTGGTCATTGCTCGTGAGATAAAAGAAGCTTCCACTCTTACCAGGAGATGAGAGCTCCCGGAGAGCCTGGTCTCCACAAAGAGAGAGCATATAGTCTGCGGCATCAACCTTGAACAACTTGCGCAATGTCCTACGATTCAGTTCGGAACAAATTAAGTTAAACTGCCAATGAACATGCATGACACCATAGTCAAAGTGTAACATATACATTATGGATGGGAGTGACGACCTACCGGAATACTTGCGGGCAGTAATCCTTCCATTTGAAATCGCATGAACTGTGTGGAGGGGTGTATTTTGAGCCTTCTGGAGGGAACCTTGTCCATACTTTCTCCTTGGGGTCAAAAGCTGATGACTTAAGATCAAGCGTAATTGGACCTTGCTTTCCTACTGCGTGCCTGTCAAGCAGACAAGATGAGTGGGGCATAAACATATTTATATCCATATATTTGTATGGCTCATGGCATTCTTAATATCAGAAGTATGATTGCATCTCTACATGATAAATAAATTACTTATGGCAGAAACATGCTTTTGCCATGCGGTAGCTACATATTTCTTATTATGCTACTGTACTTCATGCCAGAAGAGTTTGAAATGCTGACTACTATCCAGCGAAACTTATGCTGTTGAAAACTAGAATGCAGAAAAGCTGATTCTGTATGTATCTGTTAAACTCTTTAGGTTCCCATACAATCTGCAAAACTCTTATGTCTCCTTATCTGTGGACATTCCCCTGTGCAATCTGTCAAACTCTTATGCTTTCAACTTTATATGATAGAAAAATGAGAGGTGCCTCGCATTGTAAAAGTGACATGCCAAGCTTGAGCGTGCAACCAAAGATCATGTGCCAAGCGTTGAAATACTTCTCTGCATTCATTTCTGCCGATTAATTTCAGTCTAATGGAACACGGTGCCCGCATAAAACCACCCTTTGAATGCAATAGCAGGGGTAGACCTTTCTATGTCATCATTTCCAGGACATTAGCCACCATTATTATAGAGTTCAATCGTAGCAAAAACATGTTCGTTAAAAAAACATTGCAAAACATCGCATTAGTCTAGGTGATCGTCATGAAATCTCATAGCATGGCTGGAGGGGAGAAAACAAACCATTCATCAATCATTGCTTCACATTGTTCAAGAACAGCTCCTGCTGTGTTCAGCAATCATAGGTTCTCATTAAAAACGAAAAATCTTGCAGCTTTTATACATATAGGACCACGATGATCTAATCTCCAATAATTATGATAAGAACGAATCCCCAACCAAATACTATAAATCAACAGATTTATGACAATGGCATAACATGAGAGAATAAATGCCCAATGATTTAGCAACACATTGCATCAACAGAGGTCATCAATTACCGGATAAATAAATGTGGTGAACCAAGCGTTTTTGTTTTGGAAGGGATCATCAGCCAGAACCACAACCACAACCATTTAACATGAAGAAATGAGACACGGCCGGGTAAGGTCGGCACCTACCTGATGCCGAGCTGCAGGTTGAGCATGAGCTCGTAGTTCTTGTGGCCCTTGGCTATGGTCTCGCCCTGCCGCCGCGGCCCGCGCGACCTACCGCCGGCGTAGGGCCCCGTCGCCGGCGACGGCGGCGGCAGCCCCCTCCCATCGCCGGCGTCCTCCACCCTCACCGTCGCGGCGCGCCCCCTCGTCGTCGTCTTGGTCCTCCAAAAGCGTCGCTCTCGCACCTCCTCTCGGCAATGCCGCACGTGTTGTCCCCATCCAGAGACCCGCGCCCCCCGCAAAACCGGACCCTTTCAAAGTTTCTCTCTCCTCCCCCGCCCCCCGGAAGTTTTGCTCCGACACGACGCCGAGCTCGCGCGCCCGCTCGCTGCCCGCCCCGCCGAGCTGTGTGCTCTCCCGGGTTCGTCTCCCCCACCACGTGCCGCACCTACAGCCACGCACGTCACACTTCTTCTCAAGCTTACGGCAGAAGCCTTGGCTTGGATTTTGCATGATTAGTTCTAGCAGACTTAAAGATATGCAAGATGACATTATGCATGTTAACAAAATCGTATGTCACGGTGCTAATCAAAGTTGAGTAGATATTACAGTTTATTTAGTGGTTTTAAAACATTAATTGTATATATAAATTCCTAACATGTAGAAATTTTATGTCACCCAACTTATATATCTTTTATATCAATTTGAATCGAATAACTCAATTTTACAACATCTACATATCACACTACATCCATGTCAAAATTTGGAATTTTTTTGGGCTAGTTTACTAATTGAATTTGAGTGAAGAAAGAGAGCAGCTGAAATTGTTTCTCCTAAAAAAACTGTAACATAATGCCTATTTTGAAATTAAATTGTTTCAAAAACTATGAAACTTGGCCTTGTATAAGTCCTTAAAATGGTTTATTTACACCATATACTGATATACAACATATTTGTTGACTTTTATGAGATCAGTTCTTGATAAATAATTTGTCATGACAGATAAAAAAAATGTGATCATGCAATGAGTTTTGGCTGGACACCTCTCCTTTCATGTCAATCGGAGTGGCAATAAAGCCGACTCGTTACGCAATAGGACCTCCCACTTGAATCCACGGTGCCAGGCTCGTCGCTAATGCATATGGCATGATAACATGATTTGGTTGCGTCACGTGGGCAGACACGACCAAACGGGTTATATTTAAAAATAGCCTTTTAAGTAGATTATTTTTTAATATTGATTAAAAATATGTTAAAAATAATAAAAAATTTGAGCTTACTTATGGTGGTGACGCCCATGCTCAAAGACGTCCACCGGTAATTAGATAGAAACTAAATCATAACGTATGACTCTTAACCTAGGGGAAATTTGGTAGGATAGCCATCCGGTTCACAAATCACAATTAGGTTAGGTATATGAATCTCCAATTAGTAAGTAGATTTATTAACTTGATAATTTTTCATGTATACTTCCGCTGATTTGTGTAATCACTTGAAGATTAAATCTTGAGTTGTGGCAGTCATATGTGTATTTATGCATCTTGATCCCGTGACTTGTGCGTGGCTGTAGGTGCGGCACGTGGTGGGGGAGACGAACCCGGGAGAGCACACAGCTCGGCGGGGCGGGCAGCGAGCGGGCGCGCGAGCTCGGCGTCGTGTCGGAGCAAAACTTCCGGGGGGCGGGGGGGAGGAGAGAGAAACTTTGAAAGGGTCCGGTTTTGCGGGGGGCGCGGGTCTCTGGATGGGGACAACACGTGCGGCATTGCCGAGAGGAGGTGCGAGAGCGACGCTTTTGGAGGACCAAGACGACGACGAGGGGGCGCGCCGCGACGGTGAGGGTGGAGGACGCCGGCGATGGGAGGGGGCTGCCGCCGCCGTCGCCGGCGACGGGGCCCTACGCCGGCGGTAGGTCGCGCGGGCCGCGGCGGCAGGGCGAGACCATAGCCAAGGGCCACAAGAACTACGAGCTCATGCTCAACCTGCAGCTCGGCATCAGGTAGGTGCCGACCTTACCCGGCCCGTGTCTCATTTCTTCATGTTAAATGGTTGTGGTTGTGGGTTCTGGCTGATGATCCCTTCCAAAACAAAAACGCTTGGTTCACCACATTTATTTATCCGGTAATTGATGACCTCTGTTGATGCAATGTGTTGCTAAATCATTGGGCATTTATTCTCTCATGTTATGCCATTGTCATAAATCTGTTGAATTATAGTATTTGGTTGGGGATTCGTTCTTATCATAATTATTGGAGATTAGATCATCGTGGTCCTATATGTATAAAAGCTGCAAGATTTTTCGTTTTTAATGAGAACCTATGATTGCTGAACACAGCAGGAGCTGTTCTTGAACAATGTGAAGCAATGATTGATGAATGGTTTGTTTTCTCCCCTCCAGCCATGCTATGAGATTTCATGACGATCACCTAGACTAATGCGATGTTTTGCAATGTTTTTTTAACGAACATGTTTTTGCTACGATTGAACTCTATAATAATGGTGGCTAATGTCCTGGAAATGATGACATAGAAAGGTCTACCCCTGCTATTGCATTCAAAGGGTGGTTTTATGCGAGCACCGTGTTCCATTAGACTGAAATTAATCGGCAGAAATGAATGCAGAGAAGTATTTCAACGCTTGGCACATGATCTTTGGTTGCACGCTCAAGCTTGGCATGTCACTTTTACAATGCGAGGCACCTCTCATTTTTCTATCATATAAAGTTGAAAGCATAAGAGTTTGACAGATTGCACAGGGGAATGTCCACAGATAAGGAGACATAAGAGTTTTGCAGATTGTATGGGAACCTAAAGAGTTTAACAGATACATACAGAATCAGCTTTTCTGCATTCTAGTTTTCAACAGCATAAGTTTCGCTGGATAGTAGTCAGCATTTCAACTCTTCTGGCATGAAGTACAGTAGCATAATAAGAAATATGTAGCTACCGCATGGCAAAAGCATGTTTCTGCCATAAGTAATTTATTTATCATGTAGAGATGCAATCATACTTCTGATATTAAGAATGCATGAGCCATACAAATATATGGATATAAATATGTTTATGCCCCACTCATCTTGTCTGCTTGACAGGCACGCAGTAGGAAAGCAAGGTCCAATTACGCTTGATCTTAAGTCATCAGCTTTTGACCCCAAGGAGAAAGTATGGACAAGGTTCCCTCCAGAAGGCTCAAAATACACCCCTCCACACAGTTCATGCGATTTCAAATGGAAGGATTACTGCCCGCAAGTATTCCGGTAGGTCGTCACTCCCATCCATAATGTATATGTTACACTTTGACTATGGTGTCATGCATGTTCATTGGCAGTTTAACTTAATTTGTTCCGAACTGAATCGTAGGACATTGCGCAAGTTGTTCAAGGTTGATGCCGCAGACTATATGCTCTCTCTTTGTGGAGACCAGGCTCTCCGGGAGCTCTCATCTCCTGGTAAGAGTGGAAGCTTCTTTTATCTCACGAGCAATGACCAGTACATGATAAAGACGATGAAGAAATCTGAAGTGAAGGTTTGTGTGTTTTCTTGTCCAAGTACTTCCTTGACCCCATAGGTCATCAGCGGCTTTGTTGTTAATCAGCTGAACATTTGTTATCATAATATCATATAGATATTTCTGAAGATGCTTCGAGCTTATTATAATCATGTCAGATCATTTGAGAACACTCTCGTCACAAAGTTTTTGGTCTTCACTGTGTCAAATTAGCCGGAGCTAACCAAAAGAAGGTCAGAAATGAGTATATATCTGTTTGTCATGGTATAACTAGTTAGCTGTGATGATTAGTAGATACTCTTTTCTAGTTTACATACCATGGCCGAATCCTGATTGTCTCTTTTCTGTCTGTACTATCAACCAGGTTCGTTTTGTCATAATGGAAATCTATTCTGCTCCGATTACTCTATTCATAGGCGATTTGACCTGAAAGGTTCATCCCTTGGACGTACAGCTGATAAGCCGCAGACAGAGATTGATGAGTACACTACTCTGAAGGATCTTGATCTCAACTTTATATTTCGATTGCAAAAACCTTGGTACCAAGAGTTCCAAAGGTGAGTGATGCTAGAGCTGATAAGAAACCATTAAAAATTTATACATATTAACGTAAAGGTTAAATCTGTTGAAGCAGACAAGTCGACAGGGACTGCGAGTTTCTGGAGCAGGAAAATATCATGGATTATAGTCTTCTGGTTGGTGTACATTTTAGGGATACTAGGGATAGGCTATTGACCGGAGGTTGGTTGAAATGAAAACTATTTTAATAACTTTTTACACGGTTGTTATCATGTACCTTACGAAGTGCATTACCGCATTACTTGAAGGTTCATTTGATAGTGACAGCAGCAGAGGATCGTCACCTCACTTGTCTAGAGGAGATACGGATCCAAACAGGTAAACTGAGACTCAATATACTTCATGCCTTAACCTATTTCACGAGTAGATCTGTTTGATATGTCCTGACAGATCCCACCCATATGTCAAAACGTGGAAGCCAACATTTTTGGCCATTCCCTTCATCTGTGCTGGCTGAGTTGGCTCTAGTTGCAAATTTTTGGATGAATTAATGTTTTCTAATGTTAATGTAATAAATAACAACAGAGACTCTTTTTGGACAGGTTAGCCAAGATAAAACTTGGGTCAAACATGCCGACAAGAGCTGAACGGACAATAAGAAAGAGTGACGGTGAAGTGCAGATTATGGGAGAGCCTACTGGGGAGTTCTACGATGTCATATTATATTTTGGGATCATAGACATACTCCAAGATTACGATATCAGTAAAAAGCTTGAGCATGCGTACAAGTCTTTCCAATATGACCCAACATCTATTTCGGCAGTCGATCCAAAGCAGTACTCGAGACGCTTCAGAGATTTCGTATTCAAAGCGTTCCAAGAAGACAAGTTCGATTTGTGAAGACACATGGAAGCTTGGGAGCTACCGTTGCCGCTGACACGGATAACCAGTGTTGAAATGTGGAGACATGCATGGCACTGCTCGTATTGCATTGCAGCAGAGCTTTGGGATGGTGGACCCTACTTGCTACTTCCACACCAGACTGCAGCGCACGTCAGAAGCTTCAGTACAAGTCGTCAGATTGATGAAGCCCCCTCCTGCCTGCGGACTCTGATGAGGGATTCAGCTGGCGCTCATGTAGAAACCAATTCCAGATGTCGATGCATTTCAATAAGCAGGTTCAACAGTATTTTCCATAAAATAGTTGTTTGGCCAACTGCTCTCGCGCAGCTGCTATGTCACAACTGCACAGTGTGTGACATAGCGCAGCAATGGCACGCTATGCCTAAGAAAAAGCATATACATGCATATAGAAATCGCTGATAGTAGCGTAGACGCTGACAACCTACAGAGAAATTTGTAATGACAGTTCAGGGATGTAAATCTTTTACGAGGCAACAGATCACAGTTCTTTTTTTTTATCTGGTAGTGCTAGTAGTAAAATACGTACATGGAGTCCATATTCTGATGGAATTGTCGGGCTGGATGATTTCAACCCAAAACATGGTTTCGGCTACTTCCTCATAACGGTTCCAATTGCTTTTTTTAACGTAACGGCAGGAGCTCTGTCTTTCAATTAAAAAGAATAAAATTGGCCTAGTTTTTATGGGAACGGTTCCAGTTTTAAGTCCATCTAGATTGTCCCAACATAAATCTATGACGTGTGGGACAGGGTGCTAAGAAAGTCGATACTTGTGGCAAAATTTGGCAAGAAAATAAATCTATGACGTGTGGGACAGGGTGCTAAAAAAGTCGACACGCCGTAGTTATGGCAGCGAACCAAACAGCTGCCAAAAAACCTATAGCATGACTAATCTATGGCATGGCACGTTGTGGTCACGAACCAAACATGCCCTAAAGGCCCAAAACATGCCACAGCACCACGAACTGATTGTGTGGCCCATCTGGCTCATCAATCTACTGTTGCCGCTCGATTCTATATATATTACCTAATAAAGAGGCAAAATTTCTGCCTCTTTTTTCGTCTCGCCCATTCTATTCCTCTGGCCCATTCTACTATTCAGGTCCCACAATGCCACCGACAACTGTGAACTGCCTACATGGTCGTGCCAGTTAAAAAAACTCCCTCTCTTTCTCTCTCCTTGCAGTCCCAGCGCGGGTGCAACCGTAAGATAGGCAATGTGGCGAGATTTAAGGTCACAACATTAGTTGAAAGGCCTAAATAGTCACTTTTTAGTTAGAGCACCCAAGAATGTACATTATATTAAGAACATTTGAGGACCCAAGTGAGAGAATCCATAAAAAATTTTAAAGACCCATGTGTATTTTACTTTTCTATTAATACGACACGGAATCAAATCCACAACCACAAGCGATGGGCACTAATTGCGAGGAAGAAGGCGGATTCGAGGGAGCCGCTGGCTGAAGGCGAGGAGGAAGAGATGCACGCCTGCACGCTGGTGAGGAAGAAGAGCGCAGGCCAAATCGGAGCGACTGTGCGGCTGGTCTTAGAAGTGTCGTATTAATAGAAAAGTAAAATACACATGGGTCTTTAAAATTTTTTATGGATTCTCTCACTTGGGTCCTCAAATGTTCTTAATATAATGTACATTCTTGGGTGCTCTAACTAAAAAGTGACTATTTAGGCCTTTCAACTAATGTTGTGACCTTAAATCTCGCCACATTGCCTATCTTACGGTTGCACCCGCGCTGGGACTGCAAGGAGAGAGAAAGAGAGGGAGTTTTTTTAACTGGCACGACCATGTAGGCAGTTCACAGTTGTCGGTGGCATTGTGGGACCTGAATAGTAGAATGGGCCAGAGGAATAGAATGGGCGAGACGAAAAAAGAGGCAGAAATTTTGCCTCTTTATTAGGTAATATATATAGAATCGAGCGGCAACAGTAGATTGATGAGCCAGATGGGCCACACAATCAGTTCGTGGTGCTGTGGCATGTTTTGGGCCTTTAGGGCATGTTTGGTTCGTGACCACAACGTGCCATGCCATAGATTAGTCATGCTATAGGTTTTTTGGCAGCTGTTTGGTTCGCTGCCATAACTACGGCGTGTCGACTTTTTAGCACCCTGTCCCACACGTCATAGATTTATTTTCTTGCCAAATTTTGCCACAAGTATCGACTTTCTTAGCACCCTGTCCCACACGTCATAGATTTATGTTGGGACAATCTAGATGGACTTAAAACTGGAACCGTTCCCATAAAAACTAGGCCAATTTTATTCTTTTTAATTGAAAGACAGAGCTCCTGCCGTTACGTTAAAAAAAGCAATTGGAACCGTTATGAGGAAGTAGCCGAAACCATGTTTTGGGTTGAAATCATCCAGCCCGACAATTCCATCAGAATATGGACTCCATGTACGTATTTTACTACTAGCACTACCAGATAAAAAAAAAAGAACTGTGATCTGTTGCCTCGTAAAAAGATTTACATCCCTGAACTGTCATTACAAATTTCTCTGTAGGTTGTCAGCGTCTACGCTACTATCAGCGATTTCTATATGCATGTATATGCTTTTTCTTAGGCATAGCGTGCCATTGCTGCGCTATGTCACACACTGTGCAGTTGTGACATAGCAGCTGCGCGAGAGCAGTTGGCCAAACAACTATTTTATGGAAAATACTGTTGAACCTGCTTATTGAAATGCATCGACATCTGGAATTGGTTTCTACATGAGCGCCAGCTGAATCCCTCATCAGAGTCCGCAGGCAGGAGGGGGCTTCATCAATCTGACGACTTGTACTGAAGCTTCTGACGTGCGCTGCAGTCTGGTGTGGAAGTAGCAAGTAGGGTCACCATCCCAAAGCTCTGCTGCAATGCAATACGAGCAGTGCCATGCATGTCTCCACATTTCAACACTGGTTATCCGTGTCAGCGGCAACGGTAGCTCCCAAGCTTCCATGTGTCTTCACAAATCGAACTTGTCTTCTTGGAACGCTTTGAATACGAAATCTCTGAAGCGTCTCGAGTACTGCTTTGGATCGACTGCCGAAATAGATGTTGGGTCATATTGGAAAGACTTGTACGCATGCTCAAGCTTTTACTGATATCGTAATCTTGGAGTATGTCTATGATCCCAAAATATAATATGACATCGTAGAACTCCCCAGTAGGCTCTCCCATAATCTGCACTTCACCGTCACTCTTTCTTATTGTCCGTTCAGCTCTTGTCGGCATGTTTGACCCAAGTTTTATCTTGGCTAACCTGTCCAAAAAGAGTCTCTGTTGTTATTTATTACATTAACATTAGAAAACATTAATTCATCCAAAAATTTGCAACTAGAGCCAACTCAGCCAGCACAGATGAAGGGAATGGCCAAAAATGTTGGCTTCCACGTTTTTGACATATGGGTGGGATCTGTCAGGACATATCAACAGATCTACTCGTGAAATAGGTTAAGGCATGAAGTATATTGAGTCTCAGTTTACCTGTTTGGATCCGTATCTCCTCTAGACAAGTGAGGTGACGATCCTCTGCTGCTGTCACTATCAAATGAACCTTCAAGTAATGCGGTAATGCACTTCGTAAGGTACATGATAACAACCGTGTAAAAGTTATTAAAATAGTTTTCATTTCAACCAACCTCCGGTCAATAGCCTATCCCTAGTATCCCTAAAATGTACACCAACCAGAAGACTATAATCCATGATATTTTCCTGCTCCAGAAACTCGCAGTCCCTGTCGACTTGTCTGCTTCAACAGATTTAACCTTTACGTTAATATGTATAAATTTTTAATGGTTTCTTATCAGCTCTAGCATCACTCACCTTTGGAACTCTTGGTACCAAGGTTTTTGCAATCGAAATATAAAGTTGAGATCAAGATCCTTCAGAGTAGTGTACTCATCAATCTCTGTCTGCGGCTTATCAGCTGTACGTCCAAGGGATGAACCTTTCAGGTCAAATCGCCTATGAATAGAGTAATCGGAGCAGAATAGATTTCCCATTATGACAAAACGAACCTGGTTGATAGTACAGACAGAAAAGAGACAATCAGGATTCGGCCATGGTATGTAAACTAGAAAAGAGTATCTACTAATCATCACAGCTAACTAGTTATACCATGACAAACAGATATATACTCATTTCTGACCTTCTTTTGGTTAGCTCCGGCTAATTTGACACAGTGAAGACCAAAAAACTTTGTGACGAGAGTGTTCTCAAATGATCTGACATGATTATAATAAGCTCGAAGCATCTTCAGAAATATCTATATGATATTATGATAACAAATGTTCAGCTGATTAACAACAAAGCCGCTGATGACCTATGGGGTCAAGGAAGTACTTGGACAAGAAAACACACAAACCTTCACTTCAGATTTCTTCATCGTCTTTATCATGTACTGGTCATTGCTCGTGAGATAAAAGAAGCTTCCACTCTTACAGGAGATGAGAGCTCCCGGAGAGCCTGGTCTCCACAAAGAGAGAGCATATAGTCTGCGGCATCAACCTTGAACAACTTGCGCAATGTCCTACGATTCAGTTCGGAACAAATTAAGTTAAACTGCCAATGAACATGCATGACACCATAGTCAAAGTGTAACATATACATTATGGATGGGAGTGACGACCTACCGGAATACTTGCGGGCAGTAATCCTTCCATTTGAAATCGCATGAACTGTGTGGAGGGGTGTATTTTGAGCCTTCTGGAGGGAACCTTGTCCATACTTTCTCCTTGGGGTCAAAAGCTGATGACTTAAGATCAAGCGTAATTGGACCTTGCTTTCCTACTGCGTGCCTGTCAAGCAGACAAGATGAGTGGGGCATAAACATATTTATATCCATATATTTGTATGGCTCATGGCATTCTTAATATCAGAAGTATGATTGCATCTCTACATGATAAATAAATTACTTATGGCAGAAACATGCTTTTGCCATGCGGTAGCTACATATTTCTTATTATGCTACTGTACTTCATGCCAGAAGAGTTTGAAATGCTGACTACTATCCAGCGAACTTATGCTGTTGAAAACTAGAATGCAGAAAAGCTGATTCTGTATGTATCTGTTAAACTCTTTAGGTTCCCATACAATCTGCAAAACTCTTATGTCTCCTTATCTGTGGACATTCCCCTGTGCAATCTGTCAAACTCTTATGCTTTCAACTTTATATGATAGAAAAATGAGAGGTGCCTCGCATTGTAAAAGTGACATGCCAGCTTGAGCGTGCAACCAAAGATCATGTGCCAAGCGTTGAAATACTTCTCTGCATTCATTTCTGCCGATTAATTTCAGTCTAATGGAACACGGTGCTCGCATAAAACCACCTTTGAATGCAATAGCAGGGGTAGACCTTTCTATGTCATCATTTCCAGGACATTAGCCACCATTATTATAGAGTTCAATCGTAGCAAAAACATGTTCGTTAAAAAACATTGCAAAACATCGCATTAGTCTAGGTGATCGTCATGAAATCTCATAGCATGGCTGGAGGGGAGAAAACAAACCATTCATCAATCATTGCTTCACATTGTTCAAGAACAGCTCCTGCTGTGTTCAGCAATCATAGGTTCTCATTAAAAACGAAAAATCTTGCAGCTTTTATACATATAGGACCACGATGATCTAATCTCCAATAATTATGATAAGAATGCCATGAGCCATACAAATATATGGATATAAATATGTTTATGCCCACTCATCTTGTCTGCTTGACAGGCACGCAGTAGGAAAGCAAGGTCCAATTACGCTTGATCTTAAGTCATCAGCTTTGACCCCAAGGAGAAAGTATGGACAAGGTTCCCTCCAGAAGGCTCAAAATACACCCCTCCACACAGTTCATGCGATTTCAAATGGAAGGATTACTGCCCGCAAGTATTCCGGTAGGTCGTCACTCCCATCCATAATGTATATGTTACACTTTGACTATGGTGTCATGCATGTTCATTGGCAGTTTAACTTAATTTGTTCCGAACTGAATCGTAGGACATTGCGCAAGTTGTTCAAGGTTGATGCCGCAGACTATATGCTCTCTCTTTGTGGAGACCAGGCTCTCCGGGAGCTCTCATCTCCTGGTAAGAGTGGAAGCTTCTTTATCTCACGAGCAATGACCAGTACATGATAAAGACGATGAAGAAATCTGAAGTGAAGGTTTGTGTGTTTTCTTGTCCAAGTACTTCCTTGACCCCATAGGTCATCAGCGGCTTTGTTGTTAATCAGCTGAACATTTGTTATCATAATATCATATAGATATTTCTGAAGATGCTTCGAGCTTATTATAATCATGTCAGATCATTTGAGAACACTCTCGTCACAAAGTTTTTTGGTCTTCACTGTGTCAAATTAGCCGGAGCTAACCAAAAGAAGGTCAGAAATGAGTATATATCTGTTTGTCATGGTATAACTAGTTAGCTGTGATGATTAGTAGATACTCTTTTCTAGTTTACATACCATGGCCGAATCCTGATTGTCTCTTTTCTGTCTGTACTATCAACCAGGTTCGTTTTGTCATAATGGGAAATCTATTCTGCTCCGATTACTCTATTCATAGGCGATTTGACCTGAAAGGTTCATCCCTTGGACGTACAGCTGATAAGCCGCAGACAGAGATTGATGAGTACACTACTCTGAAGGATCTTGATCTCAACTTTATATTTCGATTGCAAAAACCTTGGTACCAAGAGTTCCAAAGGTGAGTGATGCTAGAGCTGATAAGAAACCATTAAAAATTTATACATATTAACGTAAAGGTTAAATCTGTTGAAGCAGACAAGTCGACAGGGACTGCGAGTTTCTGGAGCAGGAAAATATCATGGATTATAGTCTTCTGGTTGGTGTACATTTTAGGGATACTAGGGATAGGCTATTGACCGGAGGTTGGTTGAAATGAAAACTATTTTAATAACTTTTTACACGGTTGTTATCATGTACCTTACGAAGTGCATTACCGCATTACTTGAAGGTTCATTTGATAGTGACAGCAGCAGAGGATCGTCACCTCACTTGTCTAGAGGAGATACGGATCCAAACAGGTAAACTGAGACTCAATATACTTCATGCCTTAACCTATTTCACGAGTAGATCTGTTTGATATGTCCTGACAGATCCCACCCATATGTCAAAAACGTGGAAGCCAACATTTTTGGCCATTCCCTTCATCTGTGCTGGCTGAGTTGGCTCTAGTTGCAAATTTTTGGATGAATTAATGTTTTCTAATGTTAATGTAATAAATAACAACAGAGACTCTTTTTGGACAGGTTAGCCAAGATAAAACTTGGGTCAAACATGCCGAAATAGATGTTGGGTCATATTGGAAAGACTTGTACGCATGCTCAAGCTTTTTACTGATATCGTAATCTTGGAGTATGTCTATGATCCCAAA
>JAHUYU010003647.1:0-16163 GCA_030439765.1 Tripidium arundinaceum | reverse complement strand
GTAATTACTTATGTGCCTCTTTTGCAGGATGGATACTGGAAGTGTTGCTTTAGGGAGTGGCTCTATGGACCTAAGTCCCATTGGTCTGAGCCAAAGGAAAAGGAAAGAAAGAAAAGAAGAAGGAGAGGATAATCATCCCAACCCCACCAATGCTGTGCAAATGTGGGGTTGAAGCCAACTACGGCCTAGTTCCTTCAGAGCATGGAATAGGCCATTGGTGCGGCCATATGGTTGATTATGATGAGGTTGGTTATTGTTTTGGAATACTTCAAATGGAAATTGCGGTACGTAATGACTTTTTTTTAACAGAGCACTAGGAGATGTAATTGGGTGTCTTATGATGGTAGAGATGAATTTTGGGATATAGTAAAGGTGAAGCAAGTAATGGGACAGAAGATAGGGTGTGGATCTCAGCTCGTCGATGACTTCGTTAAGCAACACATACAGGAGATGCGTCGTAAAGCAAAAGAAACTGCGAGTCCTCATGCCGAGTCGAATACTCAAACTCAAGTGCACAGATTCCATCTTAAGGAACCTAATTAACTGATCTATGCCCAATTTACCATAGTAGCTCAATTACAAGAATAGAATGACCGCTTCTCAAGAAGAATGGGAAATATTAAGATGCCTAGAAAAAGAAGATATGAAGAGGAATGGCGAGGCAAGATCAGGTATTCGTTTGTATTCATATGTTCCAACTAAAATACTTTCTTAATGTGTTGCTCTATGTACCTCTTGTTTAGTAAAATATATATCTCAAGCATATAAATTGATTTAACAATAGGCAACCAATGAATTTTGACCGGACACTCCTTTTGTCATATTATTCCTCTATCCTACTCCATTCGGTTCAGTTTATAACACATTTCACAAAAGTTAAGAGTGAAACTTTATAATCATTGACCAACAATTTTTAACTATTGTCATACAAACTCAATACTATTGAATTTATAATCAAATGTACTTTCTAATAATCATAAGCTTATAACCATAATTATATAATATAAATAAATAAAAGGTCAAAATGTAATTTAAAAGGTCATGTTATATTTGACTACGTCTTATAAATTGGACCAGAGGAAGTAGTCAATTTTGACTCCATTCGCATATAAACTAAGGCTCGTCGTTAGTCTGTTGACAACCACTCACTTGGCAACTTCGCATTAGCTGCTTTGCTCTCATGCCAAACTACTATCTTAAATCTTAAACGGTTAAGGCCATCGAACAAAGTCCAACCCCATCGAACTTCCTATATCTAAAGACACTTGCTTCCGAATGGAGCTTAGCTAGGACCAATATGGCCCTGTGCACCTCACTTCAAAATTTACAATCATCGACAGATATAATAGATATATATTAGATCCAATCGATTGCTAGAAATCGGCCTTATTTTTCTTGTGTTATTCACCATCTACTGTGTACTAGTCCCCTCCGAGGATGCGTTTGGATGTTGGAATCGGTTCCATTTCTCGTTAGAAATGCTAGAATCACTTCCAAACAGAGGCTGTGTTCGCTTCTGCTAGAAGCCGCAGCTGAACGGGCCCAGAGTTGCAGCGTTGGGAATCGGAGCTGAAACTTATTCGCGTTTTGTGTCGGCGACCTCGAAACAGCAGAGTGCTGGTTTCGCAGTGATTCATGCAGCCAGCTGGCAGACCTGACCTCATGTTCGGAAAATTTACAGCTTTTGCCACTGCTGCTATTCCTTCCCGCACCATGTAGGTAGCCTACACCACATGCTACGCGTTGCTGTGACTGGAGTTTCTAGCACCCTGTTCGCTGGTTCGGTTTTGGGCTGATTCCGGCTGATTTCGACTGATTCTGTGAGAGATAATAAGCTGAAACAAACTGAAACAAGCGGAGACTAGAACAAGCGAACAAGGTGATGAGTCCAGGAGGGACCGGATTAGATTTACAAGCCAAATTTGAGATGCATTATTATGTGCTTACATTATTCTGAAACGCTATAGTTTTCCTAGTTATTACTTATTATTAAAAAAACAACACATGTTAAGGGTATTTTAGTCTATTCCACCACATTCCTTGTTCTCTAGAATCTGCATCCAGCCAGACAGCCAAACGGTTCTAATAAGTGATTCTGTTTCTTAGAGAAACGTTTCTCCGGAGAATCTGAATCCGAAACGTTTCTTCTCAAATCTGGAGCTGTATCAAACGGGCCCTCAATCTAGGATCAAGTTTTAGCACTGCGTTGAAAAGAGCATAGAAGGCATGCAAAAATACAATACTATGATAAATAGAACACGTGGGTACTTGTAACGAGTACAAAACCTTCTTAAGTGAACTTTAGCAAAACATGGAGCAAGAGACACTCTTGTTATTTATACCATCTTAACAAAGCTATTTTTTTCGAAGGGAAGGGGGACTTATATTAAATCTTGGCAGAGTACATCCCTAAATTACACATGAAAAATCTAAAAAAAAATACATAATATTCTATCCAGATTCTTCCATCTTCTTCTTCTCCAATGGCATCCCTCGAATGTCGGAGCCAAAGTGCAGTCCTTATACCGAATCCAACGACCAACCCCTAAAACATTGGACATGCCGCACGTCCAATACTTCGGAACCAGTCCAAAACGCATCTAAATCGCTGAAACAATATCGGCAGTTGCATCATCAGGTATGACATAGGCTGCAGATTCATCACCTCCCGACCTTAAAATCCTCTCCGCGACTTTCAAGGTCTGGAGGTGATAACGAAGCTAAGTTATTGATGTGGTCTTTTCTCTTGAAGTTAAAAGTCATCTCAGAGAACTTTCAACAAGTGACTGAGAGGTTGTTATCTTAAGATAAGTTTAAGCTGCTGACATAGTTTGAAGCAGAACAACAAAAACTATAGCCGCAACATCTACTTTAGTCCTACCGAAGACCCTATAAGAATTCCACTTTCTAATTTATCATAGTCCACGAAGACGGAGATCAATAGTGGCCGGCGTATGACACATATTTGCATACATATAATCGCCATACAAAGCATCGTAATAACTTGGAATTGTCTACGTAGCAACCCCAACACTCGATTTTTCCCCTTCACTATTCTTCTTCCTCCTTGCCCCCGCCGCCGCCCACCGCCCTGTCGTGGCCGCGCTAGGGTTTCGCTGGAGCTCCGCGGGCGCGGCCGCGGTGGCCTCCTTCTTCCCCTCCCCGATCTCCGGCTTCACAATGAGCTCCGGCCATGGCGCCCCCGCCACGACCTTGCCCGGCCGCCTCCACCGCCGCCAGGGCCCCTAACTGCTGGGTCACCGTCCCCACTGGCTGGCTGGCCTATCCCCCCCCGAACCCCCTTCTATGCCCGTCAGACTTGGAGAAGAAGAGGGGGAGAGGCCGGAGAGAGCTCGCGCTGAACTTACCCGACGCTGGAGAGCTCGTCGTCTCCGACGCCGGTGAGTTCCTCGCCAGAACCCTAGCCGCAGGCACGGGTTTAGCGCGGGCACGGTCGCCGAATCGAGTGCTGAGAGTGGGAGAAACAACTGAGTGCTGTTTGGCGTTTCTGAATAACTTTTGTTAAATCATGAATTTATAGGACCATAATAATAGAGAGAAATAATTGAAGCAAGTAGGGTGTGTGCAACAAAGCTAACACCTGGAGTGTCCCCGCTCCAACCCAAAAAAAACGGTGGACGGCTGCCGATCCGAGAGCCTTTTACCTGTATAACATTATGAAAGTTGGGTGCAACCTCCAGGCCCCTAAAAAGTTAGATCACACCTTTATGTCCAACTCGAACTTCGTTTTTACCCCCACGCCATTCCGTCTCGATTCTGTTTGTTGACTTTCGTTTGGCAGCTCTGACATGTGGGACCGAGCGGGGGAAATGTCCTTCTTGCCCTTGCACTCACGGGCATACGTGGAGGGAGCCTTGACCGATGTTGACCGTCCCCTAGTCTGTCACTCTCTCTTCTCGCTCCAATCCCCTTCCCGCGGCGGCGAAACCCTAGCGGCGGCGGCGGATCGGGCGACGGCGGCGGCCGTCGCTCCGCCGCCTCCCGCCGTCCGCATACTTCCCTCGGTGGGAACGCTCGACCTCCCGGCGCTTCCGCCCCCGCCCACTGACGACTTCCACTGGCTCGACCTATTCGCGTTCCTCAACTCCCTCGCCGACACCTACCACCAGATCCCCCTGCAGCCGCAGGACGGGGAGGAGCAGGAGTCGGGGCTAGAACTGGAGCTGGAGCTGGAGCTGGGGAAGCACGCCGAGATGGAGAGACAGCGGGAGCGGGCACGGAGGGCGCAGCACCGGCGGCAGCGGCAGGTCAAGGCGGAGACGGAGGCCTGGGTGCGCGCCGCCGAGGAGTACCGCGAGATCAAGCGGGAGATGCTCGACCGCAGGCTCGCGCCTGCGCTGCCCTACGTCAAGTCGCTCTTTGTCGGCTGGTTCGAGCCCCTGCGAGACGCCATCGCCAGGGACCAGGACGTGCAGCGACGGAAGCGGGTCAAGCACGTCTACGCCAAGTACCTGCTTCTGCTCCCCGCCGACAAGGTGGCCGTCATCGTCATGCACAAGATGATGGGCCTGCTCATGTCTAGCAAGGACGGCACTGGCAGTGTCCGCGTTGTCCAGGCCGCGCACTGCATCGGTGAGGCTGTTGAGCGCGAGGTGAGTTGCTTGTTTGCTGCTATTTTAGGAGGTTTGGAGCAATACTGGACCATTTTAATGCCGATCAGGACTCCTGAGCTGCTTGTGGACAGCAATGTGGGACTTACCATTGTCTGCAAACAATATCTTTGATCGAGAATGATGATCCGTAGTCTGCAGGGCATTAGGCAAGATCTGCAGATTAGATTTAAACTGTGCAATGATATAATCTGAGAATTGTGGTGTAATGATCTGAGATTTTGATCTACTAATCCATAAAAACCTGCATACATGCCCGGTAGCCTGTAATTTGATCACTGAATGTACTTGACAATATATGTGTCTGTACACCACAAAGCACTGGAGAGTTAAAACTTAAAAGTTTGGAACTATTAAAGTGAAGGTCTGCCTTTGGCGCCAAAATCACTGCCTCTGGCACCAACACCACTGGCTTTGGCGCCAAAACACTAGGCCTCTGAGTAGCACCACGGGGAACAAACAAAGTTATATGTGCATTATTGTCTAAGGGCATTCAAGTCTTTCTCATGACAGTTAACCACCGTTAGCACAAAATCTGGACGAAATGGCGTGGGGGTAAAAACGAAGTTTGAGTTGGACACAGAGGTGTGATCCAACTTTTTAGGGGTCGGTTGCACCCAACTTTCGTAATGTTATACAGGTAAACTCTCCCGATCCGACCACCCGGCCATCCCCACACCCCCGATCCGACGTGTCGATCCGACGTGTCATCCTTCCATTGGAGGGACAGACGTCATTGCGACCGACGCATCTGCCAGGCCCACAAGTTCCTCCCCTGGGCGCCCACAGGTCAGTGACACGCGCGCGGCCATTGCGAAAGGATTAAGACCACGTCGCCTTCTATCCTTCTCCGTCCTCCCCGAACGCTCCCCCATCTGACCTCCACCCCACCCCACCCACCCCGTGTGCTCCGACCGCCCCTCGATTTGATCACCGATTTGAGCCGATTAGGGTTTACCAGTGAGCGAGCGAGAGAGAGGAAAGGGGATTCGCTCTCGTGGGGAGATGGCGCAGGCGGTGGAGGAGTGGTACCGGCAGATGCCCATCATCACGCGCTCCTACCTCACCGCCGCCGTCGTCACCACCGTCGGCTGCACCCTCGACGTACCGGCTCTCCCTCTCTCTCCCATGATTAGGAGATGCTTCTCTCTCGCCCCTGTTGCTAGGATATCTAATCTCCTCTTTTTCGTTGGCTGGCCCGGCTGTGCAGATCATTTCGCCCTATCACCTGTACCTCAACCCGAAGCTTGTCGTGCAGCACTACGAGATCTGGCGCCTCGTCACCAACTTCCTCTACTTCCGCAAGATGGGTATGCGCTCCGTGCCTCTATCCTAGCCTCCAAGTGCGACCCGCTGTGACGTGCCAGCTATATGTTGTGTGGTGTGGTGTGGATAGAGGCTCTTGTTGCAGAGGATACTTGTTTTCAACTGTGAGCGGTGGTTTTAGATTTGCCGTGTAAATGACGCTCCATTCGCCACCCTATATACATAGCTTACGCGCAAGGAGTGCCAATTTACTCTATAGCAGTAGAGCTTGGAAGTTGAGTTTACAAATATAATAATTATTTTGCTGATGAGTTTGATGTAGGATTACAGAAGACCAGCAAAACACATCGAGAAGTTTGCATTAAATTGATGTTATGCACAGCAGCACAATGCATACACCGCTGTGACAATGCACAGCATGCAGACCTTCCTCACTGGACACCAGGTCTGCATAAAGCTTCCATTCTAACATATCAACATGCTGCATATTTTCATCAATTAACGAACAATGCCCTCAAAACCAATGTACTAAATAAGGGTCTACTACGTATCAAAGAAAAAAATTGATCTACTAGGTCATATACAATGGACCAGCTCATGAACTTGTAACCGTACATCGTGAACCCAAGCAATCGGGCTGGCAAAGCCACATCCAGCCACTACTATGTGGCTAGATAAACGACTATCGGTCACTGGTTTTCACAGCCAAGCACAGAATAGATTAAATTGGCACTCCTTGCGCGTAAGCTATGTATATAGGGTGGCGAATGGAGCGTCATTTACACGGCAAATCTAAAACCACCGCTCACAGTTGAAAACAAGTATCCTCTGCAACAAGAGCCTCTATCCACACCACACCACACAACATATAGCTGGCACGTCACAGCGGGTCGCACTTGGAGGCTAGGATAGAGGCACGGAGCGCATACCCATCTTGCGGAAGTAGAGGAAGTTGGTGACGAGGCGCCAGATCTCGTAGTGCTGCACGACAAGCTTCGGGTTGAGGTACAGGTGATAGGGCGAAATGATCTGCACAGCCGGGCCAGCCAACGAAAAAGAGGAGATTAGATATCCTAGCAACAGGGGCGAGAGAGAAGCATCTCCTAATCATGGGAGAGAGAGGGAGAGCCGGTACGTCGAGGGTGCAGCCGACGGTGGTGACGACGGCGGCGGTGAGGTAGGAGCGCGTGATGATGGGCATCTGCCGGTACCACTCCTCCACCGCCTGCGCCATCTCCCCACGAGAGCGAATCCCCTTTCCTCTCTCTCGCTCGCTCACTGGTAAACCCTAATCGGCTCAAATCGGTGATCAAATCGAGGGGCGGTCGGAGCACACGGGGTGGGTGGGGTGGGGTGGAGGTCAGATGGGGGAGCGTTCGGGGAGGACGGAGAAGGATAGAAGGCGACGTGGTCTTAATCCTTTCGCAATGGCCGCGCGCGTGTCACTGACCTGTGGGCGCCCAGGGGAGGAACTTGTGGGCCTGGCAGATGCGTCGGTCGCAATGACGTCTGTCCCTCCAATGGAAGGATGACACGTCGGATCGACACGTCGGATCGGGGGTGTGGGGATGGCCGGGTGGTCGGATCGGGAGAGTTTACCTGTATAACATTACGAAAGTTGGGTGCAACCGACCCCTAAAAAGTTGGATCACACCTCTGTGTCCAACTCAAACTTCGTTTTTACCCCCACGCCATTTCGTCCAGATTTTGTGCTAACGGTGGTTAACTGTCATGAGAAAGACTTGAATGCCCTTAGACAATAATGCACATATAACTTTGTTTGTTCCCCGTGGTGCTACTCAGAGGCCTAGTGTTTTGGCGCCAAAGCCAGTGGTGTTGGTGCCAGAGGCAGTGATTTTGGCGCCAAAGGCAGACCTTCACTTTAATAGTTCCAAACTTTTAAGTTTTAACTCTCCAGTGCTTTGTGGTGTACAGACACATATATTGTCAAGTACATTCAGTGATCAAATTACAGGCTACCGGGCATGTATGCAGGTTTTTATGGATTAGTAGATCAAAATCTCAGATCATTACACCACAATTCTCAGATTATATCATTGCACAGTTTAAATCTAATCTGCAGATCTTGCCTAATGCCCTGCAGACTACGGATCATCATTCTCGATCAAAGATATTGTTTGCAGACAATGGTAAGTCCCACATTGCTGTCCACAAGCAGCTCAGGAGTCCTGATCGGCATTAAAATGGTCCAGTATTGCTCCAAACCTCCTAAAATAGCAGCAAACAAGCAACTCACCTCGCGCTCAACAGCCTCACCGATGCAGTGCGCGGCCTGGACAACGCGGACACTGCCAGTGCCGTCCTTGCTAGACATGAGCAGGCCCATCATCTTGTGCATGACGATGACGGCCACCTTGTCGGCGGGGAGCAGAAGCAGGTACTTGGCGTAGACGTGCTTGACCCGCTTCCGTCGCTGCACGTCCTGGTCCCTGGCGATGGCGTCTCGCAGGGGCTCGAACCAGCCGACAAAGAGCGACTTGACGTAGGGCAGCGCAGGCGCGAGCCTGCGGTCGAGCATCTCCCGCTTGATCTCGCGGTACTCCTCGGCGGCGCGCACCCAGGCCTCCGTCTCCGCCTTGACCTGCCGCTGCCGCCGGTGCTGCGCCCTCCGTGCCCGCTCCCGCTGTCTCTCCATCTCGGCGTGCTTCCCCAGCTCCAGCTCCAGCTCCAGTTCTAGCCCCGACTCCTGCTCCTCCCCGTCCTGCGGCTGCAGGGGGATCTGGTGGTAGGTGTCGGCGAGGGAGTTGAGGAACGCGAATAGGTCGAGCCAGTGGAAGTCGTCAGTGGGCGGGGGCGGAAGCGCCGGGAGGTCGAGCGTTCCCACCGAGGGAAGTATGCGGACGGCGGGAGGCGGCGGAGCGACGGCCGCCGCCGTCGCCCGATCCGCCGCCGCCGCTAGGGTTTCGCCGCCGCGGGAAGGGGATTGGAGCGAGAAGAGAGAGTGACAGACTAGGGGACGGTCAACATCGGTCAAGGCTCCCTCCACGTATGCCCGTGAGTGCAAGGGCAAGAAGGACATTTCCCCCGCTCGGTCCCACATGTCAGAGCTGCCAAACGAAAGTCAACAAACAGAATCGAGACGGAATGGCGTGGGGGTAAAAACGAAGTTCGAGTTGGACATAAAGGTGTGATCTAACTTTTTAGGGGCCTGGAGGTTGCACCCAACTTTCATAATGTTATACAGGTAAAAGGCTCTCGGATCGGCAGCCGTCCACCGTTTTTTTTTTGGGTTGGAGCGGGGACACTCCAGGTGTTAGCTTTGTTGCACACACCCTACTTGCTTCAATTATTTCTCTCTATTATTATGGTCCTATAAATTCATGATTTAACAAAAGTTATTCAGAAACGCCAAACAGCACTCAGTTGTTTCTCCCACTCTCAGCACTCGATTCGGCGACCGTGCCCGCGCTAAACCCGTGCCTGCGGCTAGGGTTCTGGCGAGGAACTCACCGGCGTCGGAGACGACGAGCTCTCCAGCGTCGGGTAAGTTCAGCGCGAGCTCTCTCCGGCCTCTCCCCCTCTTCTTCTCCAAGTCTGACGGGCATAGAAGGGGGTTCGGGGGGGGATAGGCCAGCCAGCCAGTGGGGACGGTGACCCAGCAGTTAGGGGCCCTGGCGGCGGTGGAGGCGGCCGGGCAAGGTCGTGGCGGGGGCGCCATGGCCGGAGCTCATTGTGAAGCCGGAGATCGGGGAGGGGAAGAAGGAGGCCACCGCGGCCGCGCCCGCGGAGCTCCAGCGAAACCCTAGCGCGGCCACGACAGGGCGGTGGGCGGCGGCGGGGGCAAGGAGGAAGAAGAATAGTGAAGGGGAAAAATCGAGTGTTGGGGTTGCTACGTAGACAATTCCAAGTTATTACGATGCTTTGTATGGCGATTATATGTATGCAAATATGTGTCATACGCCGGCCACTATTGATCTCCGTCTTCGTGGACTATGATAAATTAGAAAGTGGAATTCTTATAGGGTCTTCGGTAGGACTAAAGTAGATGTTGCGGCTATAGTTTTTGTTGTTCTGCTTCAAACTATGTCAGCAGCTTAAACTTATCTTAAGATAACAACCTCTCAGTCACTTGTTGAAAGTTCTCTGAGATGACTTTTAACTTCAAGAGAAAAGACCACATCAATAACTTAGCTTCGTTATCACCTCCAGACCTTGAAAGTCGCGGAGAGGATTTTAAGGTCGGGAGGTGATGAATCTGCAGCCTATGTCATACCTGATGATGCAACTGCCGATATTGTTTCAGCGATTTAGATGCGTTTTGGACTGGTTCCGAAGTATTGGACGTGCGGCATGTCCAATGTTTTAGGGGTTGGTCGTTGGATTCGGTATAAGGACTGCACTTTGGCTCCGACATTCGAGGGATGCCATTGGAGAAGAAGAAGATGGAAGAATCTGGATAGAATATTATGTATTTTTTTTTAGATTTTTCATGTGTAATTTAGGGATGTACTCTGCCAAGATTTAATATAAGTCCCCCTTCCCTTCGAAAAAAATAGCTTTGTTAAGATGGTATAAATAACAAGAGTGTCTCTTGCTCCATGTTTTGCTAAAGTTCACTTAAGAAGGTTTTGTACTCGTTACAAGTACCCACGTGTTCTATTTATCATAGTATTGTATTTTTGCATGCCTTCTATGCTCTTTTCAACGCAGTGCTAAAACTTGATCCTAGATTGAGGGCCCGTTTGATACAGCTCCAGATTTGAGAAGAAACGTTTCGGATTCAGATTCTCCGGAGAAACGTTTCTCTAAGAAACAGAATCACTTATTAGAACCGTTTGGCTGTCTGGCTGGATGCAGATTCTAGAGAACAAGGAATGTGGTGGAATAGACTAAAATACCCTTAACATGTGTTGTTTTTTTAATAATAAGTAATAACTAGGAAAACTATAGCGTTTCAGAATAATGTAAGCACATAATAATGCATCTCAAATTTGGCTTGTAAATCTAATCCGGTCCCTCCTGGACTCATCACCTTGTTCGCTTGTTCTAGTCTCCGCTTGTTTCAGTTTGTTTCAGCTTATTATCTCTCACAGAATCAGTCGAAATCAGCCGGAATCAGCCCAAAACCGAACCAGCGAACAGGGTGCTAGAAACTCCAGTCACAGCAACGCGTAGCATGTGGTGTAGGCTACCTACATGGTGCGGGAAGGAATAGCAGCAGTGGCAAAAGCTGTAAATTTTCCGAACATGAGGTCAGGTCTGCCAGCTGGCTGCATGAATCACTGCGAAACCAGCACTCTGCTGTTTCGAGGTCGCCGACACAAAACGCGAATAAGTTTCAGCTCCGATTCCCAACGCTGCAACTCTGGGCCCGTTCAGCTGCGGCTTCTAGCAGAAGCGAACACAGCCTCTGTTTGGAAGTGATTCTAGCATTTCTAACGAGAAATGGAACCGATTCCAACATCCAAACGCATCCTCGGAGGGGACTAGTACACAGTAGATGGTGAATAACACAAGAAAAATAAGGCCGATTTCTAGCAATCGATTGGATCTAATATATATCTATTATATCTGTCGATGATTGTAAATTTTGAAGTGAGGTGCACAGGGCCATATTGGTCCTAGCTAAGCTCCATTCGGAAGCAAGTGTCTTTAGATATAGGAAGTTCGATGGGGTTGGACTTTGTTCGATGGCCTTAACCGTTTAAGATTTAAGATAGTAGTTTGGCATGAGAGCAAAGCAGCTAATGCGAAGTTGCAAGTGAGTGGTTGTCAACAGACTAACGACGAGCCTTAGTTTATATGCGAATGGAGTCAAAATTGACTACTTCCTCTGGTCCAATTTATAAGACGTAGTCAAATATAACATGACCTTTTAAATTACATTTTGACCTTTTATTTATTTATATTATATAATTATGGTTATAAGCTTATGATTATTAGAAAGTACATTTGATTATAAATTCAATAGTATTGAGTTTGTATGACAATAGTTAAAAATTGTTGGTCAATGATTATAAGTTTCACTCTTAACTTTTGTGAAATGTGTTATAAACTGAACCGAATGGAGTAGGATAGAGGAATAATATGACAAAAGGAGTGTCCGGTCAAAATTCATTGGTTGCCTATTGTTAAATCAATTTATATGCTTGAGATATATATTTTACTAAACAAGAGGTACATAGAGCAACACATTAAGAAAGTATTTTAGTTGGAACATATGAATACAAACGAATACCTGATCTTGCCTCGCATTCCTCTTCATATCTTCTTTTTCTAGGCATCTTAATATTTCCCATTCTTCTTGAGAAGCGGTCATTCTATTCTTGTAATTGAGCTACTATGGTAAATTGGGCATAGATCAGTTAATTAGGTTCCTTAAGATGGAATCTGTGCACTTGAGTTTGAGTATTCGACTCGGCATGAGGACTCGCAGTTTCTTTTGCTTTACGACGCATCTCTGTATGTGTTGCTTAACGAAGTCATCGACGAGCTGAGATCCACACCTATCTTCTGTCCCATTACTTGCTTCACCTTTACTATATCCCAAAATTCATCTCTACCATCATAAGACACCCAATTACATCTCCTAGTGCTCTGTTAAAAAAAAGTCATTACGTACCGCAATTTCCATTTGAAGTATTCCAAAACAATAACCAACCTCATCATAATCAACCATATGGCCGCACCAATGGCCTATTCCATGCTCTGAAGGAACTAGGCCGTAGTTGGCTTCAACCCCACATTTGCACAGCATTGGTGGGGTTGGGATGATTATCTCTCCTTCTTCTTTTCTTTCTTTCCTTTTCCTTTGGCTCAGACCAATGGGACTTAGGTCCATAGAGCCACTCCCTAAAGCAACACTTCCAGTATCCATCCTGCAAAAGAGGCACATAAGTAATTACAAACAAAGTACATCAATGTACAAGAATAGTCGATTGGCTTAGTTACTTCATTTTTGTTGCCACAAACAAACTGTGCAGAAACAAAGGAATCATCAATCACAGCTGGATCTCCGCATTCACATAGAGGCGGGTTGTCAAGTCGCTTTTGAGGCGGCTTTGTTCTTCTCCTCGTCCGTCATTTGTGGAGGGTTCGGGGGAGGTCGAACCCAACGCTTGAAGTCCTTATATTTTGTTGCAGGAAGCCCCCATGTCTTATGGAAAAGGAGGAACCTTAGGTCATACTTCTCAGGCCCGTCGATCCACCAAAAGAAGGAGAGGATAATCATCCCAACCCCACAATGCTGTGCAAATGTGGGGTTGAAGCCACTACGGCCTAGTTCCTTCAGAGCATGGAATAGGCCATTGGTGCGGCATATGGTTGATTATGATGAGGTTGGTTATTGTTTTGGAATACTTCAAATGGAAATTGCGGTACGTAATGACTTTTTTTTAACAGAGCACTAGGAGATGTAATTGGGTGTCTTATGATGGTAGAGATGAATTTTGGGATATAGTAAAGGTGAAGCAAGTAATGGGACAGAAGATAGGGTGTGGATCTCAGCTCGTCGATGACTTCGTTAAGCAACACATACAGGAGATGCGTCGTAAAGCAAAAGAAACTGCGAGTCCTCATGCCGAGTCGAATACTCAAACTCAAGTGCACAGATTCCATCTTAAGGAACCTAATTAACTGATCTATGCCCAATTTACCATAGTAGCTCAATTACAAGAATAGAATGACCGCTTCTCAAGAAGAATGGGAAATATTAAGATGCCTAGAAAAAGAAGATATGAAGAGGAATGGCGAGGCAAGATCAGGTATTCGTTTGTATTCATATGTTCCAACTAAAATACTTTCTTAATGTGTTGCTCTATGTACCTCTTGTTTAGTAAAATATATATCTCAAGCATATAAATTGATTTAACAATAGGCAACCAATGAATTTTGACCGGACACTCCTTTTGTCATATTATTCCTCTATCCTACTCCATTCGGTTCAGTTTATAACACATTTCACAAAAGTTAAGAGTGAAACTTTATAATCATTGACCAACAATTTTTAACTATTGTCATACAAACTCAATACTATTGAATTTATAATCAAATGTACTTTCTAATAATCATAAGCTTATAACCATAATTATATAATATAAATAAATAAAAGGTCAAAATGTAATTTAAAAGGTCATGTTATATTTGACTACGTCTTATAAATTGGACCAGAGGAAGTAGTCAATTTTGACTCCATTCGCATATAAACTAAGGCTCGTCGTTAGTCTGTTGACAACCACTCACTTGGCAACTTCGCATTAGCTGCTTTGCTCTCATGCAAACTACTATCTTAAATCTTAAACGGTTAAGGCCATCGAACAAGTCCAACCCCATCGAACTTCCTATATCTAAAGACACTTGCTTCCGAATGGAGCTTAGCTAGGACCAATATGGCCCTGTGCACCTCACTTCAAAATTTACAATCATCGACAGATATAATAGATATATATTAGATCCAATCGATTGCTAGAAATCGGCCTTATTTTTCTTGTGTTATTCACCATCTACTGTGTACTAGTCCCCTCCGAGGATGCGTTTGGATGTTGGAATCGATTCCATTTCTCGTTAGAAATGCTAGAATCACTTCCAAACAGAGGCTGTGTTCGCTTCTGCTAGAAGCCGCAGCTGAACGGGCCCAGAGTTGCAGCGTTGGGAATCGGAGCTGAAACTTATTCGCGTTTTGTGTCGGCGACCTCGAAACAGCAGAGTGCTGGTTTCGCAGTGATTCATGCAGCAGCTGGCAGACCTGACCTCATGTTCGGAAAATTTACAGCTTTTGCCACTGCTGCTATTCCTTCCCGCACCATGTAGGTAGCCTACACCACATGCTACGCGTTGCTGTGACTGGAGTTTCTAGCACCCTGTTCGCTGGTTCGGTTTTGGGCTGATTCCGGCTGATTTCGACTGATTCTGTGAGAGATAATAAGCTGAAACAAACTGAAACAAGCGGAGACTAGAACAAGCGAACAAGGTGATGAGTCAGGAGGGATGCAAACCTTGCCTTGTGGATTATATCCTCCAAATATATATATCTCAATGACAATAATGAATCAACCACAAGAGAGATAACCAATGAGAAAGCCATGGGATAATAGACACCGAGTTTATCCCGAGGTTCACGTGCTTGCCGGCACGCTACGTCCCGTTGTGTCGGCTATCTCACTTGGTGATTCGCGAGCTCACCCACAAAGGGAATCCACAAAGGGTGCCACAAGAATCCACAGAAGATGAGCGCACTCAATGACATGAGCAATCCACTAGAGTTGCCTTTGCGAATCTCCCGCGGGGAAGGCACAAGAACCCCTCACAAATGAATCCTTGATTGGGGGCGGACACAATCACCAATTCCCCTCACCAATCAATCAAGCACCAACCATCTAGGTGACGGCAATCACCAAGAGTAACAAGTACAAACTCTCACTTGACCCAACAAGGCTAATGAGAAAGGTGAATGCATACTTGCTACTCTCTATGCTCCAATGAGGCTTCTAATCTTGCGATTTTCAAATCTCAAACACCTCACTAGGCTCTTGCTCTCCCTTGCACTCTAAAGGGTATTCTCAGCTGTTTCAAATAGGCAAGAGTTACCAAATGGACGAGTAGGAGTTGTATTTATACTCCCCCAAACAAGTCCTCACGAAGGGGTAAAACTCAGCTGTTAAAGGGGCATCGGACGCGTCGATGCGCACATCGGACGCGTCCGACGCCACCTCCAACGGTAACATGTACTGTGTCTGACAGCCTATGTCACAGTGTCATCGGACGCACCACGCGTCCGATGGCCGTTGGCCCTTTCTGGAACCTCTCTGTATGGACATCGGACGTATCCACAGTCGCGTCCGATGTCAGCGTCCGATGCCTCACTGATGGGCAGGCTCAAGAGAACAGTGCCAGCGTCACAGTGTCATCGGACACACCATGCGTCCGATGGCTCCCCATCGGGCGCGTCCGATGGCTGTTGGCCCTCTCTGGAACCTCTCTGTATGGATATCGGACGCTTCTACGTCGGGTCCGACGCAGCCCCACCGGCGCGTCCGATGTGGCATGGCTAGCAACTGTGCACTCTCTGTACTCATCGGACGCGTCCGATCCGTACTGGGCCAGCGTCCGATGCCCTTTCAAGGGCTCTCTCAACTCCGGATCGCGACGCTATCTTAACGACTTTTGATCACTCGATCTTTGGGCTGTCCTTGAGCTGCCTAGTGCTAAGTTTGACAAGTGTGCACTACACCTAACACATTAGACTCACCTAGGTCAAGCTACTAGTTCACACTCCCCTTAATAGTAAATGTAAATAAAAAAAAATTA
>JAHUYU010002470.1:0-22470 GCA_030439765.1 Tripidium arundinaceum | reverse complement strand
CTGACATGTAACCAAACTTGTAGAATGGGCAGATCTCGTAAAGGAGATGCATATATGACATGAGCTCAGAGCTTGTAGGTTCTTTACATTTCAAAGATTTATATAGCATACTGCCAGAGGAAGAAAGTCTAGCAACAATTCCTTCCAGCATATAGGCTCCAAGTCGTTGCATTGGATCTCCAGATACAGATACCAGCTGACCAAGCTCAGATATTAGCAGCTCTGTTGCAAAGACGTCGTTCTCCGCAACAGCCTTACCACATGCTATGACTACTTGCTTCAAGTCTCCTGCATCAATTCCCAGAAGTTGTCTCCAGTTGTCTGGTCTCAATTGAACATTGGCTTGTAACAAGCTCTCAGGGCTGTCAGAAATAATGTCCAATCCAGGTTCAAGAATGGCATTCTCTAACTCTTTTAGTTTAGTCTGGAGATCTGGAACCTCAGTTAAACAGGAAGCAGTTGGGGGAGAACTATATGCGTGGTCTGAGTGGCTATCATGCTGAGACAGGGGGCTCCCACTTAAAGGGGAGATGCTGTGAGAAGATGTGGAGCTTTGTGCAGGATAAACACCATTTGCTGATGATGATTCCAGAGTGCAGAATTGTGCTTCAAATACTTGAGGGTTGGAATTGTTTATCCTTTGTGACCCAATATCAGGAGAGTAGTGATGTCCAGGATTATTTTGCATCACATGAATCCTACCAGTTTCTCCTAAAGGAGCTGAGTTGTTGTAGTATGGCATTTGAGAGTCATCTGAACATTTATATGAATGGTTAGAATCCCTAGCTGACATGCTTCCCTTTGCAACCTTATAGGACAAAACTCAGCAGGGAGCTTATCCTGCCATCTTTATCACGATTGTATTTAGTGTGCTCACGTCATCCACTGAAAATGTAAAAGATTACGAACTTCAAGTAAGACAGGAATATATAAGCATATCTAAATTATTTTTCAATATCTAGAGAAGAAAATCAGCCTTGAATGTAATATCTGAACTCATATAAATTTTACATGGACATATGGTTGTTGAACTATATTGTATTATCAAAAGCATAAAACAAGATTCAACTATTATCACTTCTAGAACCAACAAATGCAAACCCTAAACCCGTAAATCCATGGTTTTACATAGCTCATTTTGGATAGGCAACTATCTAGATTCTCATTTAATTTTTAACATAAAAAAACAAATGAGAATCCATGTAAAACCATGGATTTACAGATAGCTACATTTCATAGTAAGCTAACACCAACAAGAACGGATAGTGTACTGTGGATTATCAACAAGCTCTAATAAGCTTAAAAGTTGAAATAAAGACAGGCCCATAACCATAACGCATGATCAACCATCACTACAAAAAATACATAGACATAACCCACAGTATCCAGTAAATCATTCCTTGCATGAAGATACAATAAAGTCCATGTTTGGTAGGGCTTTTCCAATGGCTCCAGCTATGACTGAAGCTGTACCAAACGCTGAAGAAAGAAACAGCTTCGGTGGAGGAGCCGCAGCTGGTTTTCTACAGGTCAGCCAGAGTTGCAAAAACATGGCTTTGCATTGTCATCCATTATATGAAATACCATACTTTTTTATTTCACATTGTCATTTGTTTGCTGATTTTTTCTCAAAATCTTCATCAAGACCTCAAATCCCAAATCGAAGCCATAGGCCATGGATTGGAGTTGGGCGGGTCTCTGCTAGAGGATGCTGCAGGTAGGCTCATGGCTATGCCTGCAGAGGAGTGCTATCAACGGTCTAGCTCACCTTGGAATCTCATGTGGCAGCGGCGCTTTGCATTCGTGTCTTTGTGGTGGCAGTGGCGGCGGCAGGTTCTGAGGAATAGCAGTCTGCTACAACCAAAGTAGAATGTGATTGTGTTGGCGAGCGAGGATAATGACGAGTCCGCTTCAATGGCCGCCTGCACCCCGACCGTGTCGCGCTCTTGCCCGCGCGGGTAGGAGTGTAAATGGTACGGATATTGCCAAAGGATGCTAGTCCAGTTGGTCTAGTCACTCCAGCGGCACCCCCAGGTCCTGAGTTCGAACCCCGGTTGGGGCGAATTTCAGGCTGGGGTAAAAAATAAAAAACAAACCTCGCTGCAGAAGTCAGGGTTCGGGGGGTTTTCTCAGTCGGGGACTGGGAATCTTCTCCTGTCAAGTCTAGTCCGGCCTGTGGACCATTTGTGTGTGCCTTGAGTGCCGCACGGCCCAGGTCCGGCAGGCGCCTAATACCGTGGGGGCAGTCTGTACCCCACCGGCCGAGTTTTTTTTTAAATGGTACGGATATTTTCTGACCGACCATCTAACCTAAGGGCTACAGATACTAAATAGATAATCCATATCCGAATCTGGACATTCAACATCCATACACTATTCGTATCTGGATACTCAAAGTCGAATATATATGACATTGATATCCATTCATATCTATCCAACATAGCTGACACTATTCATACCCAATATAAATCCAAAAAAAATAACCATCTGTATTCGTATCCGTAGGTATCCAATCTGTTTACGCGCACGGCTGCCCAGTATGTGGCTGCAGCCTGTACTTGGCTGGCAAGCTGCACGCACGCACTGCGCCCTTGCCCACACCTGCCTCACAGCAGCTACCCTAGCGGTGGCAGGAGCTGTGAGTGGTGGCGGCACGAGAGCAAGTGGCTCTAGGCCATCTGCTGTGAGGAGTGGACCAGATCTAGGTCGGTGGCCTTGGCTGGAGGCACGTGCCATCTAGGGTAGCTGCTGTGAGGCAGGTGTGGGCAAGGGCGCAGTGCGTGCGTGCAGCTTGCCAGCCAAGTACAGGCTGCAGCCACATACTGGGCAGCCGTGCGCGTAAACAGATTGGATACCTACGGATACGAATACAGATGGTTATTTTTTTTGGATTTATATTGGGTATGAATAGTGTCAGCTATGTTGGATAGATATGAATGGATATCAATGTCATATATATTCGACTTTGAGTATCCAGATACGAATAGTGTATGGATGTTGAATGTCCAGATTCGGATATGGATTATCTATTTAGTATCTGTAGCCCTTAGGTTAGATGGTCGGTCAGAAAATATCCGTACCATTTAAAAAAAAACTCGGCCGGTGGGGTACAGACTGCCCCCACGGTATTAGGCGCCTGCCGGACCTGGGCCGTGCGGCACTCAAGGCACACACAAATGGTCCACAGGCCGGACTAGACTTGACAGGAGAAGATTCCCAGTCCCCGACTGAGAAAACCCCCCGAACCCTGACTTCTGCAGCGAGGTTTGTTTTTTATTTTTTACCCCAGCCTGAAATTCGCCCCAACCGGGGTTCGAACTCAGGACCTGGGGGTGCCGCTGGAGTGACTAGACCAACTGGACTAGCATCCTTTGGCAATATCCGTACCATTTACACTCCTACCCGCGCGGGCAAGAGCGCGACACGGTCGGGGTGCAGGCGGCCATTGAAGCGGACTCGTCATTATCCTCGCTCGCCAACACAATCACATTCTACTTTGGTTGTAGCAGACTGCTATTCCTCAGAACCTGCCGCCGCCACTGCCACCACAAAGACACGAATGCAAAGCGCCGCTGCCACATGAGATTCCAAGGTGAGCTAGACCGTTGATAGCACTCCTCTGCAGGCATAGCCATGAGCCTACCTGCAGCATCCTCTAGCAGAGACCCGCCCAACTCCAATCCATGGCCTATGGCTTCGATTTGGGATTTGAGGTCTTGATGAAGATTTTGAGAAAAAATCAGCAAACAAATGACAATGTGAAATAAAAAAGTATGGTATTTCATATAATGGATGACAATGCAAAGCCATGTTTTTGCAACTCTGGCTGACCTGTAGAAAACCAGCTGCGGCTCCTCCACCGAAGCTGTTTCTTTCTTCAGCGTTTGGTACAGCTTCAGTCATAGCTGGAGCCATTGGAAAAGCCCTACCAAACATGGACTTTATTGTATCTTCATGCAAGGAATGATTTACTGGATACTGTGGGTTATGTCTATGTATTTTTTGTAGTGATGGTTGATCATGCGTTATGGTTATGGGCCTGTCTTTATTTCAACTTTTAAGCTTATTAGAGCTTGTTGATAATCCACAGTACACTATCCGTTCTTGTTGGTGTTAGCTTACTATGAAATGTAGCTATCTGTAAATCCATGGTTTTACATGGATTCTCATTTGTTTTTTTATGTTAAAAATTAAATGAGAATCTAGATAGTTGCCTATCCAAAATGAGCTATGTAAAACCATGGATTTACGGGTTTAGGGTTTGCATTTGTTGGTTCTAGAAGTGATAATAGTTGAATCTTGTTTTATGCTTTTGATAATACAATATAGTTCAACAACCATATGTCCATGTAAAATTTATATGAGTTCAGATATTACATTCAAGGCTGATTTTCTTCTCTAGATATTGAAAAATAATTTAGATATGCTTATATATTCCTGTCTTACTTGAAGTTCGTAATCTTTTACATTTTCAGTGGATGACGTGAGCACACTAAATACAATCGTGATAAAGATGGCAGGATAAGCTCCCTGCTGAGTTTTGTCCTATAAGGTTGCAAAGGGAAGCATGTCAGCTAGGGATTCTAACCATTCATATAAATGTTCAGATGACTCTCAAATGCCATACTACAACAACTCAGCTCCTTTAGGAGAAACTGGTAGGATTCATGTGATGCAAAATAATCCTGGACATCACTACTCTCCTGATATTGGGTCACAAAGGATAAACAATTCCAACCCTCAAGTATTTGAAGCACAATTCTGCACTCTGGAATCATCATCAGCAAATGGTGTTTATCCTGCACAAAGCTCCACATCTTCTCACAGCATCTCCCCTTTAAGTGGGAGCCCCCTGTCTCAGCATGATAGCCACTCAGACCACGCATATAGTTCTCCCCCAACTGCTTCCTGTTTAACTGAGGTTCCAGATCTCCAGACTAAACTAAAAGAGTTAGAGAATGCCATTCTTGAACCTGGATTGGACATTATTTCTGACAGCCCTGAGAGCTTGTTACAAGCCAATGTTCAATTGAGACCAGACAACTGGAGACAACTTCTGGGAATTGATGCAGGAGACTTGAAGCAAGTAGTCATAGCATGTGGTAAGGCTGTTGCGGAGAACGACGTCTTTGCAACAGAGCTGCTAATATCTGAGCTTGGTCAGCTGGTATCTGTATCTGGAGATCCAATGCAACGACTTGGAGCCTATATGCTGGAAGGAATTGTTGCTAGACTTTCTTCCTCTGGCAGTATGCTATATAAATCTTTGAAATGTAAAGAACCTACAAGCTCTGAGCTCATGTCATATATGCATCTCCTTTACGAGATCTGCCCATTCTACAAGTTTGGTTACATGTCAGCTAATGGTGCCATTGCTGAGGCTATTAAGGGTGAGAACTTTGTTCACATCATTGATTTCCAAATTGCTCAGGGGAGCCAGTGGGTTACTCTGGTACAGGCCCTTGCTGCAAGGCCTGGGGGTCCACCATACATTAGAATCACTGGTATAGATGACTCAAATTCTGCTTATGCCAGAGGAGGCGGGCTTGATATAGTTGGGAGGACTTTGTGTAGTGTTGCTAAGTCGTGTAGTCTTCCTTTTGAGTTCAATGCCGTTCCAGCTGCTAGCCATGAGGTTGAGCTTCAGCATCTTGCTATAAGACCTGGGGAGATTATTGCTGTGAATTTTGCCTATCAGCTGCATCATGTTCCTGATGAAAGTGTAAGTATGGAAAATCATCGGGATAGAATTATAAGAATGATCAAGAGCATCAATCCTAGGGTTGTTACTCTCGTTGAGCAGGAGTCAAATACAAACACAGCTCCATTCTTCCCAAGATACATGGAAACTCTCGACTACTATACAGCCATGTTTGAGTCAATAGATGTTGCTCTCCCAAGGGATGATAGGAGGCGGATGAACGCAGAACAACACTGTGTTGCAAGGGATATCGTTAATTTAATTGCATGCGAGGGTGCTGAAAGGATTGAGAGGCACGAGCTGTTTGGAAAATGGAAGTCAAGATTTGCAATGGCTGGATTTAGGCCCTACCCGCTAAGTTCAGTGGTGAACAACACCATCAACACACTGTTGCATAGTTACAACAGCTACTACAGGCTTGAGGAGAGAGATGGTGTCCTTTACCTTGGATGGAAGAACAGAGTATTGGTTGTATCTTCAGCATGGTGTTGACATCTCGGCAGAAGCTCAGGTGCGTAAGTTGTTTAGCGTTTCTTAACATTTATTCTTTATCTGTATTATCCTGTACTTTGTAGCTGCAAACTAGTCATATAAATTATCTTCATATGTGTAAATACAATAATAGATCTTCATCTGTGGAACGAATACACATGCAACACATGATGTATTGGTTGTATCTCATGATCTGTTCATGCCGCACATGTTTTGAATTGTTGGGCATGCCTTGTTTTAGTTTGAAGGCACAAGTTTACATTGTGATGTTCTTATTGTTTCCTCATCCTAGGATTTCTACAGGTTGGACATAGATATATAAAATAGGTTCAGTTTAATTTTTCTGTTCATGTTCCTCAATATTTGTTGATGTGATCGTTTCAAATTCATATATTCTAGTTTACTTTTATGGTCCTTGCTTAAATGCTATATTTGAGAAATTCATTTCTTTGCTATGCTAGTATTTGAGTTCTAAGCATGACCATCATATCTACATGTGAATTGTTGATAGAACAATCGGGAACCAAAAGCAAAGTTTTAAGAAACACAAAGGTGACATTGCATTTGAAGTCGTATACTGAAACCACTGTTTTTGGCACCTTGCAGGTTCCATCGCACTTTGGCTTCCATCTCATGCTTCTAAGACACCATTATGCTTGTCTGGTTTACTTAGTATATGCTTGTCTGTGTTCATAGAAGACCCTGTGAACCTCAACAGCCTGATTTACTTAGTATATATGTATATATACTTGTCTGTGTCTAGTTTCGAACCCTCCCTTGCTCATTAGCAATCTAATCCAATGCTTAGCTTACCAACTAGATCTTCACGGTGAGGCGAAGTGGCACTCAAAACCTAGAAGTTGTAACTGTCGTGTTGACGCTAAATAACTGCTTGGATTTGGCTTCTCCCAAGCTTTGTTTGCCGTTCCTTTGGTTTGACATATATGCTGTAATGCTCAGGGATTATGCTAGGCAGGCCCAAGAGTCTATTGTGTGGCCGTTCCTTTGGTTTGACATATTATCTATCAGTCTATTGTGTTGCCGCCTGCTTTGTGTATACATTCGGAATGCTACTGTCGTTTCTGTGAAGTCGATTGCTCAAGTGTCATGTTTCTCATAAATCATACTCCCTCTGTTCGAAATTATAAGACGTATTGGGTTTTTTTAGATACGTAGTTTTTGCTATGCACTTAGATATAAATATAATAAAAATAATGTATCTAGAAAACCAAAATATCTTATAATTTGGAAAGAGGGAGTATTATTTTGTTGTATCATGCTAGCAATGCAATTGGTAGTACAGTACTCTGTATGTTCCAAATTATAAGATATTTTGACTTTTATATATATATATATATATATATATATATATAACCCCGCTATTGGTAGACCAATATCTATATCTATATATATTCATCTACTACCCAGCCAGCCCAACCATTTAAGCCCGTGGAGCTGGCGCGCGCGCGTGGGTGGAGGACTACGGACCCAGCCGATCGGATGCAATCTCAGTTTAAACTGCGTAGAAAAGTTTTTATCGCGACGATACTTAGAAATTAGTGGTTGGATGAATTAAAATTAATTTGTTATCACATAAAAATCTTTCTGCAAGATAGGCATCCCACCTGACACAGGGTGACACATGCATGTATGCATGCATGTATGCATCTACTCTAGTCTCTTCTATTTTTTTGCGATAATTCCTCAACGAAGCATCCAATTCAAAAACGGTTTTCACCATTGAACTGCTGATATTTTTGTGCACGATTCAAGATCCATTGTGAATATTTTTTTTGAAAAAAATTTAAAATTCATAAATTTGTGCATTAAGAAGTAGAGTTTTATGCTTTCGTCTATATATAGAATCTTGTGAGCGAGAGCATAGAAATACGGAGACCATCTCATTCTCCAAAATTTAAAATTTAAATCATGGCACGTGATGGCTGATTGGATGCATAAAATCATAGTTCAAGATGCGTAGAAAGGTTTTTGGTGCCGACGTTGCGTAGGAATTAGTGTTTGGATGAATAAAAATTAATTTTAATTCATCCAACCACTAATTTCTAAGTATCGTCGCGATAAAAACTTTTCTACGCAGTTTAAACTGAGATTGCATCCGATCGGCTGGGTCCGTAGTCCTCCACCCACGCGCGCGCGCCAGCTCCACGGGCTTAAATGGTTGGGCTGGCTGGGTAGTAGATGAATATATATAGATATAGATATTGGTCTACCAATAGCGGGGTTATATATATATATATATATATATATATATATAAAAGTCAAAATATCTTATAATTTGGAACATACAGAGTACTGTACTACCAATTGCATTGCTAGCATGATACAACAAAATAATACTCCCTCTTTCCAAATTATAAGATATTTTGGTTTTCTAGATACATTATTTTTATTATATTTATATCTAAGTGCATAGCAAAAACTACGTATCTAAAAAAACCCAATACGTCTTATAATTTCGAACAGAGGGAGTATGATTTATGAGAAACATGACACTTGAGCAATCGACTTCACAGAAACGACAGTAGCATTCCGAATGTATACACAAAGCAGGCGGCAACACAATAGACTGATAGATAATATGTCAAACCAAAGGAACGGCCACACAATAGACTCTTGGGCCTGCCTAGCATAATCCCTGAGCATTACAGCATATATGTCAAACCAAAGGAACGGCAAACAAAGCTTGGGAGAAGCCAAATCCAAGCAGTTATTTAGCGTCAACACGACAGTTACAACTTCTAGGTTTTGAGTGCCACTTCGCCTCACCGTGAAGATCTAGTTGGTAAGCTAAGCATTGGATTAGATTGCTAATGAGCAAGGGAGGGTTCGAAACTAGACACAGACAAGTATATATACATATATACTAAGTAAATCAGGCTGTTGAGGTTCACAGGGTCTTCTATGAACACAGACAAGCATATACTAAGTAAACCAGACAAGCATAATGGTGTCTTAGAAGCATGAGATGGAAGCCAAAGTGCGATGGAACCTGCAAGGTGCCAAAAACAGTGGTTTCAGTATACGACTTCAAATGCAATGTCACCTTTGTGTTTCTTAAAACTTTGCTTTTGGTTCCCGATTGTTCTATCAACAATTCACATGTAGATATGATGGTCATGCTTAGAACTCAAATACTAGCATAGCAAAGAAATGAATTTCTCAAATATAGCATTTAAGCAAGGACCATAAAAGTAAACTAGAATATATGAATTTGAAACGATCACATCAACAAATATTGAGGAACATGAACAGAAAAATTAAACTGAACCTATTTTATATATCTATGTCCAACCTGTAGAAATCCTAGGATGAGGAAACAATAAGAACATCACAATGTAAACTTGTGCCTTCAAACTAAAACAAGGCATGCCCAACAATTCAAAACATGTGCGGCATGAACAGATCATGAGATACAACCAATACATCATGTGTTGCATGTGTATTCGTTCCACAGATGAAGATCTATTATTGTATTTACACATATGAAGATAATTTATATGACTAGTTTGCAGCTACAAAGTACAGGATAATACAGATAAAGAATAAATGTTAAGAAACGCTAAACAACTTACGCACCTGAGCTTCTGCCGAGATGTCAACACCATGCTGAAGATACAACCAATACTCTGTTCTTCCATCCAAGGTAAAGGACACCATCTCTCTCCTCAAGCCTGTAGTAGCTGTTGTAACTATGCAACAGTGTGTTGATGGTGTTGTTCACCACTGAACTTAGCGGGTAGGGCCTAAATCCAGCCATTGCAAATCTTGACTTCCATTTTCCAAACAGCTCGTGCCTCTCAATCCTTTCAGCACCCTCGCATGCAATTAAATTAACGATATCCCTTGCAACACAGTGTTGTTCTGCGTTCATCCGCCTCCTATCATCCCTTGGGAGAGCAACATCTATTGACTCAAACATGGCTGTATAGTAGTCGAGAGTTTCCATGTATCTTGGGAAGAATGGAGCTGTGTTTGTATTTGACTCCTGCTCAACGAGAGTAACAACCCTAGGATTGATGCTCTTGATCATTCTTATAATTCTATCCCGATGATTTTCCATACTTACACTTTCATCAGGAACATGATGCAGCTGATAGGCAAAATTCACAGCAATAATCTCCCCAGGTCTTATAGCAAGATGCTGAAGCTCAACCTCATGGCTAGCAGCTGGAACGGCATTGAACTCAAAAGGAAGACTACACGACTTAGCAACACTACACAAAGTCCTCCCAACTATATCAAGCCCGCCTCCTCTGGCATAAGCAGAATTTGAGTCATCTATACCAGTGATTCTAATGTATGGTGGACCCCCAGGCCTTGCAGCAAGGGCCTGTACCAGAGTAACCCACTGGCTCCCCTGAGCAATTTGGAAATCAATGATGTGAACAAAGTTCTCACCCTTAATAGCCTCAGCAATGGCACCATTAGCTGACATGTAACCAAACTTGTAGAATGGGCAGATCTCGTAAAGGAGATGCATATATGACATGAGCTCAGAGCTTGTAGGTTCTTTACATTTCAAAGATTTATATAGCATACTGCCAGAGGAAGAAAGTCTAGCAACAATTCCTTCCAGCATATAGGCTCCAAGTCGTTGCATTGGATCTCCAGATACAGATACCAGCTGACCAAGCTCAGATATTAGCAGCTCTGTTGCAAAGACGTCGTTCTCCGCAACAGCCTTACCACATGCTATGACTACTTGCTTCAAGTCTCCTGCATCAATTCCCAGAAGTTGTCTCCAGTTGTCTGGTCTCAATTGAACATTGGCTTGTAACAAGCTCTCAGGGCTGTCAGAAATAATGTCCAATCCAGGTTCAAGAATGGCATTCTCTAACTCTTTTAGTTTAGTCTGGAGATCTGGAACCTCAGTTAAACAGGAAGCAGTTGGGGGAGAACTATATGCGTGGTCTGAGTGGCTATCATGCTGAGACAGGGGGCTCCCACTTAAAGGGGAGATGCTGTGAGAAGATGTGGAGCTTTGTGCAGGATAAACACCATTTGCTGATGATGATTCCAGAGTGCAGAATTGTGCTTCAAATACTTGAGGGTTGGAATTGTTTATCCTTTGTGACCCAATATCAGGAGAGTAGTGATGTCCAGGATTATTTTGCATCACATGAATCCTACCAGTTTCTCCTAAAGGAGCTGAGTTGTTGTAGTATGGCATTTGAGAGTCATCTGAACATTTATATGAATGGTTAGAATCCCTAGCTGACATGCTTCCCTTTGCAACCTTATAGGACAAAACTCAGCAGGGAGCTTATCCTGCCATCTTTATCACGATTGTATTTAGTGTGCTCACGTCATCCACTGAAAATGTAAAAGATTACGAACTTCAAGTAAGACAGGAATATATAAGCATATCTAAATTATTTTTCAATATCTAGAGAAGAAAATCAGCCTTGAATGTAATATCTGAACTCATATAAATTTTACATGGACATATGGTTGTTGAACTATATTGTATTATCAAAAGCATAAAACAAGATTCAACTATTATCACTTCTAGAACCAACAAATGCAAACCCTAAACCCGTAAATCCATGGTTTTACATAGCTCATTTTGGATAGGCAACTATCTAGATTCTCATTTAATTTTTAACATAAAAAAACAAATGAGAATCCATGTAAAACCATGGATTTACAGATAGCTACATTTCATAGTAAGCTAACACCAACAAGAACGGATAGTGTACTGTGGATTATCAACAAGCTCTAATAAGCTTAAAAGTTGAAATAAAGACAGGCCCATAACCATAACGCATGATCAACCATCACTACAAAAAATACATAGACATAACCCACAGTATCCAGTAATCATTCCTTGCATGAAGATACAATAAAGTCCATGTTTGGTAGGGCTTTTCCAATGGCTCCAGCTATGACTGAAGCTGTACCAAACGCTGAAGAAAGAAACAGCTTCGGTGGAGGAGCCGCAGCTGGTTTTCTACAGGTCAGCCAGAGTTGCAAAAACATGGCTTTGCATTGTCATCCATTATATGAAATACCATACTTTTTTATTTCACATTGTCATTTGTTTGCTGATTTTTCTCAAAATCTTCATCAAGACCTCAAATCCCAAATCGAAGCCATAGGCCATGGATTGGAGTTGGCGGGTCTCTGCTAGAGGATGCTGCAGGTAGGCTCATGGCTATGCCTGCAGAGGAGTGCTATCAACGGTCTAGCTCACCTTGGAATCTCATGTGGCAGCGGCGCTTTGCATTCGTGTCTTTGTGGTGGCAGTGGCGGCGGCAGGTTCTGAGGAATAGCAGTCTGCTACAACCAAAGTAGAATGTGATTGTGTTGGCGAGCGAGGATAATGACGAGTCCGCTTCAATGGCCGCCTGCACCCCGACCGTGTCGCGCTCTTGCCCGCGCGGGTAGGAGTGTAAATGGTACGGATATTGCCAAAGGATGCTAGTCCAGTTGGTCTAGTCACTCCAGCGGCACCCCCAGGTCCTGAGTTCGAACCCCGGTTGGGGCGAATTTCAGGCTGGGGTAAAAAATAAAAAACAAACCTCGCTGCAGAAGTCAGGGTTCGGGGGGTTTTCTCAGTCGGGGACTGGGAATCTTCTCCTGTCAAGTCTAGTCCGGCCTGTGGACCATTTGTGTGTGCCTTGAGTGCCGCACGGCCCAGGTCCGGCAGGCGCCTAATACCGTGGGGGCAGTCTGTACCCCACCGGCCGAGTTTTTTTTTAAATGGTACGGATATTTTCTGACCGACCATCTAACCTAAGGGCTACAGATACTAAATAGATAATCCATATCCGAATCAGGACAGCCCACATCATTTTTACAGCATAATCATGACAGGCCACATTTCTAATCACGAATTACACAATCTATTTAGTCACGAGATGATTATCCACATGAACCGCGGGGTGCTTTATATCCAGCTGCATGTAAGGTCATATAGCTGAAATTAATTTATTATTAAATATATCGCTCCAACGAATTCCTCTAGTGTAGCCTAGAAGGCTAGAACCATCGTAGGACCACTTTAACCGGTAACGTTGTCCTTTATTCCAAAAATAACCGTATTTTAGGAGCTTTATTTTACAAGTTTAATCATGACGGCCCACATCTACTTTAAATTAATTAGAGCATCTCTTATAGTTCAAAAAATTGATAAATTAATAAGTTTTCAAATAGCTAAAAAAAAGAGCTATTTGTTAGCTTTCTCTTGCTCCTAAAAGGTAGAAGACAATTTTACATTGGTGTCAGGATCGTCTCCTTCTTAAGTAGATTACTTAACTAAATAGTCTTCCATTGACTACTATTAGTTAGATAATAAACTTAATCGGTCATCATGGTACACTACCCATATAGTATACTAAACCAACCTTCATCCAGGATCACACGGATCGAAAAGATCATTACAATATACAACAGGTATATATCACACTAAAAAAGTACATTAAGTTTACATCAAAGTTGTTCCATACTTAGTCATTACACCAAGACCACAAAGTCACGAGCGGAAGTTTTTTTAACTAAAACAACATAAGTTTTTGATACAATGCATGGGTGTGCCACTTTCCATGCATCTAAGCAACAATGCATCTTCTACCACTCCTGGTCCTCGGAGGACTCAAGTGTGTAGAAGGAACGATAGGCTAGAGCAGAGGTGCCTGCAAGACTTAAACAATTATAGGGTGAGTACTCAAATGTACTCAACAGAACTTACCCAACATAATTACAAAGATTATGCATTTGGTTCATTAGCAAGGAATGCATTTGGTTTTGCATAAAAGCATTTTATACAAGAATGAAAAATGTGATCTTAACAACTAAGCAAGCATAGCAAAGCATGTTTAAGTAGATGCAACCAATTAGCAGTTGGAGCTCAATCTTTCACAAGTCGTTTCCCATTTCTAGTCTGTATCTACAAGCATAGAACTTATAGCGTAAAATTCGAAACTCTACAAAGGGGTATGCATTAACCCCACCAAAGACAAGGGACATCACCCATACAACCCGTTGGTACATAAGGGATACCTCGATGTCTCAACTGTTCCCAAGTTCAGCCAAGCATGCCCATGAACGGTTTGACCGAGGGCCGAGGTACTAGCTTATTCTAGCTACCCCATGCCACACCTCGCGCCGAATCCACGGGAAAGCTGGTTGCAACGAAGTACTTGGCTTGCCACACCCATATAAGTGATTTGTACAAGTATGTTCATGTCTTACTACCATGGATACATGGTCCTTAACCGGTCCAGCAAGCTACACCATTCAAGACATCATCCGTCTTGCCATGATCCAACCCCTCACTAGCGCACGATTCATTCTCATCATCTTGGTCAAATTTTAGATCATATCTTCAATATATGTTGTTTAGTGGAGAAACATGGTCTACACGCGCAAGAGATGAGAAACTCACCACCTTCTCGACTTCTACTATCTAAGCAAACTAAGCATGGATCATACGACAATAAAAGTAAACAAGCAATGTTTCAAGGCATTGGATCAAGTACAAGGATGGAAGCTCAATTAGGCAAGTATAAGAATTCTAGTCATATAGTAACATAGCAATGCATATACTTAACCTTTAGGCACATTATGCAAACTGCAAAAGATCGAGTTTGGGATACTTAGGTGCCTGCCTTGCAAGGGTTCAGGTAGTGGCTCGTCAACAACTTCCAAGGTAGGGGTCTCATCGGTTGGGACTTCTTTGGGAGCTTCATGACCTATTGAACGCATGATGCAAAATGAGTACAATGATATGAACTAGAGCACGTGATATGCTTTGCAACGATGTATAACATATGGCTAGAAATAATGAGAAGAAACTCGAAAGGTTCGTGAAGGCAGTAGGGGCTTAAGAGCATCTTCAATGCTGTCGTTTCTAAAATAATTGGTAAATCACTGAGTTTTTCAAGTCTCTAAAACGTCGGGAGTATAAAGTAGGGAGCATATTTGTTGACTTTTTTTCAAACATTTTCAATATCTCGCTCCTAAAAGCCATAAGGGAATTTTACATTATGAATTCCGAACTATTTGCAAATCACTTCAACCACTTTTATACTCTCTTTCCCTCTTATACATTTGCATTGTGAACCCTATCCCCACGTCTTGACACCTCCGGAACAGCCGATTGGATACGCGCGTGTATATTTCCACGCGATTGGGTCGATTTTCCCAAGTTCGGAAAGATTAAGAGGTGAGATAAGAAGTTGTTGGACAAATGTGTTTTTCCAATCTTACAAAAATCAAGATTGGAAGGGGGTTTTGAAAACTCTTGGAGATGCTCTAAGCCCCACCCACCTCATCGCTAAAATTTCACTTAAGTTTGACCAAATATATACACAAACTAATGATGTGTAATCAGTGTTATGGAATGTTTGGAAAACTGCTCCACAAACCCTATTCCATAAACTCTACCTTGGAGCAACTCCATAAAAAAGTAGAGTTTCTAGAGCATCACTTTAGGTGCTCTCACAACTTCATCTTTTTTTTCTGAGTTTGTGGAGTTACACCTGTTTGACTAAAAAACGTGGAGCGAAGCAGTGCCAAATAAACCCTAAGTGTGGAATATACTTTGTAATAAACTTATTTAAAGATATAAATATTAATAATATTTTTTATATAACTAATTGAATTTGAAAGAGTCTGACTTCTCGAGAGTGTAATAAGCGTTTATTTTGAGACGACTGCTCAGTGATGGGGAATGAAGGTTGGCCTGCTGTGGTGTGGAAGAAAAGAAGCCCCTTTCATATATATCGAAGAAAGGCAAGGGAAAATACGAGCCGCAAGAACGAGAAACAGACATGACGGCGCGCCACGACTCTGCTGCCCTCGTTTGGTTTTTTCTACCACCGTATCTTCCTTTTCTTTTTGCGCCCCCTGTGGTGCTCTACTGCACTCTTACTTTAGCCATTGTGCGCAAGAGCGACGACATCCGTCCGGTCCGGCCCGGCCCGGCGACCTAGAATATAACGGAATCTGACTCACGGTGACTCGTTGCCAGCGTCTCTTGCGCACAAATGGCAAAAATAGCACTCGTCTCAAAATAAACGCTTATTACACTCTCGAGAAGTCAGACTCTTTCAAATTCAATTAGTTATATAAAAAATATTATTAATATTTATATCTTTAAATAAGTTTATTACAAAGTATATTCCACACTTAGGGTTTATTTGGCACTGCTTCGCTCCACGTTTTTTAGTCAAACAGGTGTAACTCCACAAACTCAGAAAAAAAAGATGAAGTTGTGAGAGCACCTAAAGTGATGCTCTAGAAACTCTACTTTTTTATGGAGTTGCTCCAAGGTAGAGTTTATGGAATAGGGTTTGTGGAGCAGTTTTCCAAACATTCCATAACACTGATTACACATCATTAGTTTGTGTATATATTTGGTCAAACTTAAGTGAAATTTTAGCGATGAGGTGGGTGGGGCTTAGAGCATCTCCAAGAGTTTTCAAAACCCCCTTCCAATCTTGATTTTTGTAAGATTGGAAAAACACATTTGTCCAACAACTTCTTATCTCACCTCTTAATCTTTCCGAACTTGGGAAAATCGACCCAATCGCGTGGAAATATACACGCGCGTATCCAATCGGCTGTTCCGGAGGTGTCAAGACGTGGGGATAGGGTTCACAATGCAAATGTATAAGAGGGAAAGAGAGTATAAAAGTGGTTGAAGTGATTTGCAAATAGTTCGGAATTCATAATGTAAAATTCCCTTATGGCTTTTAGGAGCGAGATATTGAAAATGTTTGAAAAAAAGTCAACAAATATGCTCCCTACTTATACTCCCGACGTTTTAGAGACTTGAAAAACTCAGTGATTTACCAATTATTTTAGAAACGACAGCATTGAAGATGCTCTTAAGCCCCTACTGCCTTCACGAACCTTTCGAGTTTCTTCTCATTATTTCTAGCCATATGTTATACATCGTTGCAAAGCATATCACGTGCTCTAGTTCATATCATTGTACTCATTTTGCATCATGCGTTCAATAGGTCATGAAGCTCCCAAAGAAGTCCCAACCGATGAGACCCCTACCTTGGAAGTTGTTGACGAGCCACTACCTGAACCCTTGCAAGGCAGGCACCTAAGTATCCCAAACTCGATCTTTTGCAGTTTGCATAATGTGCCTAAAGGTTAAGTATATGCATTGCTATGTTACTATATGACTAGAATTCTTATACTTGCCTAATTGAGCTTCCATCCTTGTACTTGATCCAATGCCTTGAAACATTGCTTGTTTACTTTTATTGTCGTATGATCCATGCTTAGTTTGCTTAGATAGTAGAAGTCGAGAAGGTGGTGAGTTTCTCATCTCTTGCGCGTGTAGACCATGTTTCTCCACTAAACAACATATATTGAAGATATGATCTAAAATTTGACCAAGATGATGAGAATGAATCGTGCGCTAGTGAGGGGTTGGATCATGGCAAGACGGATGATGTCTTGAATGGTGTAGCTTGCTGGACCGGTTAAGGACCATGTATCCATGGTAGTAAGACATGAACATACTTGTACAAATCACTTATATGGGTGTGGCAAGCCAAGTACTTCGTTGCAACCAGCTTTCCCGTGGATTCGGCGCGAGGTGTGGCATGGGGTAGCTAGAATAAGCTAGTACCTCGGCCCTCGGTCAAACCGTTCATGGGCATGCTTGGCTGAACTTGGGAACAGTTGAGACATCGAGGTATCCCTTATGTACCAACGGGTTGTATGGGTGATGTCCCTTGTCTTTGGTGGGGTTAATGCATACCCCTTTGTAGAGTTTCGAATTTTACGCTATAAGTTCTATGCTTGTAGATACAGACTAGAAATGGGAAACGACTTGTGAAAGATTGAGCTCCAACTGCTAATTGGTTGCATCTACTTAAACATGCTTTGCTATGCTTGCTTAGTTGTTAAGATCACATTTTTCATTCTTGTATAAAATGCTTTTATGCAAAACCAAATGCATTCCTTGCTAATGAACCAAATGCATAATCTTTGTAATTATGTTGGGTAAGTTCTGTTGAGTACATTTGAGTACTCACCCTATAATTGTTTAAGTCTTGCAGGCACCTCTGCTCTAGCCTATCGTTCCTTCTACACACTTGAGTCCTCCGAGGACCAGGAGTGGTAGAAGATGCATTGTTGCTTAGATGCATGGAAAGTGGCACACCCATGCATTGTATCAAAAACTTATGTTGTTTTAGTTAAAAAAACTTCCGCTCGTGACTTTGTGGTCTTGGTGTAATGACTAAGTATGGAACAACTTTGATGTAAACTTAATGTACTTTTTTTAGTGTGATATATACCTGTTGTATATTGTAATGATCTTTTCGATCCGTGTGATCCTGGATGAAGGTTGGTTTAGTATACTATATGGGTAGTGTACCATGATGACCGATTAAGTTTATTATCTAACTAATAGTAGTCAATGGAAGACTATTTAGTTAAGTAATCTACTTAAGAAGGAGACGATCCTGACACCAATGTAAAATTGTCTTCTACCTTTTAGGAGCAAGAGAAAGCTAACAAATAGCTCTTTTTTTTAGCTATTTGAAAACTTATTAATTTATCAATTTTTTGAACTATAAGAGATGCTCTAATTAATTTAAAGTAGATGTGGGCCGTCATGATTAAACTTGTAAAATAAAGCTCCTAAAATACGGTTATTTTTTGGAATAAAGGACAACGTTACCGGTTAAAGTGGTCCTACGATGGTTCTAGCCTTCTAGGCTACACTAGAGGAATTCGTTGGAGCGATATATTTAATAATAAATTAATTTCAGCTATATGACCTTACATGCAGCTGGATATAAAGCACCCCGCGGTTCATGTGGATAATCATCTCGTGACTAAATAGATTGTGTAATTCGTGATTAGAAATGTGGCCTGTCATGATTATGCTGTAAAAATGATGTGGGCTGTCCTGATTCGGATATGGATTATCTATTTAGTATCTGTAGCCCTTAGGTTAGATGGTCGGTCAGAAAATATCCGTACCATTTAAAAAAAAACTCGGCCGGTGGGGTACAGACTGCCCCCACGGTATTAGGCGCCTGCCGGACCTGGGCCGTGCGGCACTCAAGGCACACACAAATGGTCCACAGGCCGGACTAGACTTGACAGGAGAAGATTCCCAGTCCCCGACTGAGAAAACCCCCCGAACCCTGACTTCTGCAGCGAGGTTTGTTTTTTATTTTTTACCCCAGCCTGAAATTCGCCCCAACCGGGGTTCGAACTCAGGACCTGGGGGTGCCGCTGGAGTGACTAGACCAACTGGACTAGCATCCTTTGGCAATATCCGTACCATTTACACTCCTACCCGCGCGGGCAAGAGCGCGACACGGTCGGGGTGCAGGCGGCCATTGAAGCGGACTCGTCATTATCCTCGCTCGCCAACACAATCACATTCTACTTTGGTTGTAGCAGACTGCTATTCCTCAGAACCTGCCGCCGCCACTGCCACCACAAAGACACGAATGCAAAGCGCCGCTGCCACATGAGATTCCAAGGTGAGCTAGACCGTTGATAGCACTCCTCTGCAGGCATAGCCATGAGCCTACCTGCAGCATCCTCTAGCAGAGACCCGCCCAACTCCAATCCATGGCCTATGGCTTCGATTTGGGATTTGAGGTCTTGATGAAGATTTTGAGAAAAAATCAGCAAACAAATGACAATGTGAAATAAAAAAGTATGGTATTTCATATAATGGATGACAATGCAAAGCCATGTTTTTGCAACTCTGGCTGACCTGTAGAAAACCAGCTGCGGCTCCTCCACCGAAGCTGTTTCTTTCTTCAGCGTTTGGTACAGCTTCAGTCATAGCTGGAGCCATTGGAAAAGCCCTACCAAACATGGACTTTATTGTATCTTCATGCAAGGAATGATTTACTGGATACTGTGGGTTATGTCTATGTATTTTTTGTAGTGATGGTTGATCATGCGTTATGGTTATGGGCCTGTCTTTATTTCAACTTTTAAGCTTATTAGAGCTTGTTGATAATCCACAGTACACTATCCGTTCTTGTTGGTGTTAGCTTACTATGAAATGTAGCTATCTGTAAATCCATGGTTTTACATGGATTCTCATTTGTTTTTTTATGTTAAAATTAAATGAGAATCTAGATAGTTGCCTATCCAAAATGAGCTATGTAAAACCATGGATTTACGGGTTTAGGGTTTGCATTTGTTGGTTCTAGAAGTGATAATAGTTGAATCTTGTTTTATGCTTTTGATAATACAATATAGTTCAACAACCATATGTCCATGTAAAATTTATATGAGTTCAGATATTACATTCAAGGCTGATTTTCTTCTCTAGATATTGAAAATAATTTAGATATGCTTATATATTCCTGTCTTACTTGAAGTTCGTAATCTTTTACATTTTCAGTGGATGACGTGAGCACACTAAATACAATCGTGATAAAGATGGCAGGATAAGCTCCCTGCTGAGTTTTGTCCTATAAGGTTGCAAAGGGAAGCATGTCAGCTAGGGATTCTAACCATTCATATAAATGTTCAGATGACTCTCAAATGCCATACTACAACAACTCAGCTCCTTTAGGAGAAACTGGTAGGATTCATGTGATGCAAAATAATCCTGGACATCACTACTCTCCTGATATTGGGTCACAAAGGATAAACAATTCCAACCCTCAAGTATTTGAAGCACAATTCTGCACTCTGGAATCATCATCAGCAAATGGTGTTTATCCTGCACAAAGCTCCACATCTTCTCACAGCATCTCCCTTTAAGTGGGAGCCCCCTGTCTCAGCATGATAGCCACTCAGACCACGCATATAGTTCTCCCCCAACTGCTTCCTGTTTAACTGAGGTTCCAGATCTCCAGACTAAACTAAAAGAGTTAGAGAATGCCATTCTTGAACCTGGATTGGACATTATTTCTGACAGCCCTGAGAGCTTGTTACAAGCCAATGTTCAATTGAGACCAGACAACTGGAGACAACTTCTGGGAATTGATGCAGGAGACTTGAAGCAAGTAGTCATAGCATGTGGTAAGGCTGTTGCGGAGAACGACGTCTTTGCAACAGAGCTGCTAATATCTGAGCTTGGTCAGCTGGTATCTGTATCTGGAGATCCAATGCAACGACTTGGAGCCTATATGCTGGAAGGAATTGTTGCTAGACTTTCTTCCTCTGGCAGTATGCTATATAAATCTTTGAAATGTAAAGAACCTACAAGCTCTGAGCTCATGTCATATATGCATCTCCTTTACGAGATCTGCCCATTCTACAAGTTTGGTTACATGTCAGCTAATGGTGCCATTGCTGAGGCTATTAAGGGTGAGAACTTTGTTCACATCATTGATTTCCAAATTGCTCAGGGGAGCCAGTGGGTTACTCTGGTACAGGCCCTTGCTGCAAGGCCTGGGGGTCCACCATACATTAGAATCACTGGTATAGATGACTCAAATTCTGCTTATGCCAGAGGAGGCGGGCTTGATATAGTTGGGAGGACTTTGTGTAGTGTTGCTAAGTCGTGTAGTCTTCCTTTTGAGTTCAATGCCGTTCCAGCTGCTAGCCATGAGGTTGAGCTTCAGCATCTTGCTATAAGACCTGGGGAGATTATTGCTGTGAATTTTGCCTATCAGCTGCATCATGTTCCTGATGAAAGTGTAAGTATGGAAAATCATCGGGATAGAATTATAAGAATGATCAAGAGCATCAATCCTAGGGTTGTTACTCTCGTTGAGCAGGAGTCAAATACAAACACAGCTCCATTCTTCCCAAGATACATGGAAACTCTCGACTACTATACAGCCATGTTTGAGTCAATAGATGTTGCTCTCCCAAGGGATGATAGGAGGCGGATGAACGCAGAACAACACTGTGTTGCAAGGGATATCGTTAATTTAATTGCATGCGAGGGTGCTGAAAGGATTGAGAGGCACGAGCTGTTTGGAAAATGGAAGTCAAGATTTGCAATGGCTGGATTTAGGCCCTACCCGCTAAGTTCAGTGGTGAACAACACCATCAACACACTGTTGCATAGTTACAACAGCTACTACAGGCTTGAGGAGAGAGATGGTGTCCTTTACCTTGGATGGAAGAACAGAGTGCAGAATTGTGCTTCAAATACTTGAGGGTTGGAATTGTTTATCCTTTGTGACCCAATATCAGGAGAGTAGTGATGTCCAGGATTATTTTGCATCACATGAATCCTACCAGTTTCTCCTAAAGGAGCTGAGTTGTTGTAGTATGGCATTTGAGAGTCATCTGAACATTTATATGAATGGTTAGAATCCCTAGCTGACATGCTTCCCTTTGCAACTTTT
>JAHUYU010002252.1:0-17039 GCA_030439765.1 Tripidium arundinaceum | reverse complement strand
CTCGGAGGTCAACTTTGTTCTGTCACTTGTGTTCACGTGTGAGGCCTGGTGGTGTGAGTTTCCTTGACTGGTGGGCCCAAAGGGAAAGAGCCCACTTGCAAGCTAGGAGGATTAAAGAGGAGAGGGGGGTCTCGGTGAGTCACGGACGGAGAGACTAGGAGCGAGCATAGGAGCGTTCGTCTCCCTCGCTCTCGTCCACCATGGACGACTCGACGAGCTACACAAGATGGCGATTTCAACCATTATTCCCGAATCCAAGAGCATGGGAAGGGAGAGGAGGATAAGAGGAAGCTTTCTGGTGGCTAACCTCGGCTGGGTCGTGACCAAAGAGGGAGATCAGGCAAGCGACCTGTGCTGTGAAGAGCACTGGAGAGAGATAGAGGTGCTGGGGGGTAAGAAGATGAGCGGTGGCACGACGAGCTCAGTGTGCTGGAGAAGCAGCTCGGCGTGGAGGAGGAGAGCAGCTCGGCGTCGTCCTTTATAGGCCGGGGAAGGTAGAGCTCGGCCAGCTCGCCATTAATGGCGTTGCTGTGGCACCGGCTCACCTACGTGCCTTCAACTTCGGCTCTGTTCGTGCTTGCTAGCGTGGGTGTGCTGTAGTGGTGGTAGGACGAAGCTAGCAGGTGGGCGGATGGGATCACTTTTGTGGGATGCCTTGGTGTTGGGGCTTGTACCTTTTGTGGTTAAGCATGAAGATATCCGCCTTGTCTCGATTAAGGACTGAGTTGATGATTCATCTTGCCTAACTTATTTTATCGTACAACCACTCAACCCTGTATGCGGCGGGGCTTAGTCTAAATCCCTCTAGTTGGTATGGCAATCACCTAGAGGCAGGTGTGCAACGGGACACTAAGAGATGTATGCGGGAATTGATGTATTCTATGAAATGTAAAGAGCTCTGTAAATTATTGAGAGATGGTGGCCTTAGTGTTCCCGTGGTGAGCGCCAGTACTTAGCTATGGAGGGTAATGGCTTTGATGGATCTGTGCTTGCACTAAAGTGTTAAGTTACGGTACCCTACTTGTGGTGAAAGTGTACAACCTCTGCAGAGTGTAAAATCTATCTGGATAGCTGTGTCCGCGGTCTCGGACGGGTTATGGTTTGGTTTCAACAACTAGATGGGTTAGGATGAGTGGAAACTTGACAACTAGATGGGTTGGGATGAGTGGAAACTTGAGAGTGAGTGTGATTTTGGGAATGAATGGCTGTCTGCCATGTGTTGTGGGAACAGAGGGTTCAACAACACTTAAAATTATGACACCCCCCCTTTTTCAAAAATACTATTATCTATGAAAAATGTATGTCTTTTGCAAAGGTATTTATAAAATGAAACCCTACATGTGTCAAAAAGATAACTTTATGCAAATAAAACCGAACCTTATCCTTGATATATCCATATGCATATACTGTTATCCCATTCCGTAGGGTAAGGTTGGATTTGCTGAGTACTTTGTACTCACCCTTGCTTTGTTGAACAGAGGAAGATGCGGACTTCAACCCTGAAGTTGTGTTCGAGTAAGGTCGTGTCTGCACCCAACTAAGCCTGTGGCATTGGGGTTCGCCAGATGTGTAGCGAGCAGTGTGTCTTCTGGGTCTGTTGGACCTATATTATGTTGTGGCTACTTCTCTGTGTGGCATGTCTGCATTGCCCACGCTTGTCGAGACTACTGCGCTGAGACTTATCTGATGTAATAAATGTGTGTACTAGCCTCCTGGGACTAGTATTTGTATCACATTTGAGTTCTCGGATGACCGAGGACGCTTTACCAGTGCACATTAAGTTCATTACAACTTCTCAAAAGGCAAGTTCACAAAGCACAACCAAAAGGAGCCATGGTGTTCTTTTGGCTCTTAACAGACTTCACAACCAAAAGGAGACATCTGTTCTTCCCTTGCACAGATGCACTTGTTATGTTGGCCAGCAGCAGTCATCTCAAAGAGTAAGCTCCTACATGATCAGGGTACAGGTAGAAGATGTTATTTTCAGAAGAAATTGAACCAAAACACTAGTAGATGTTGAATAGAAAAGATCACCTGGAGCCCCTCTTGTATGTCTTGCAGGCAAGACCAAAAGGTAGTAGCTTGCTTATTCTTCTCATCAACTACAAATATAAATGAAAAAATTAATTATTAAACATAACAAGAAATATGAATTATGCAAGTTAACTACATGTATACCTTTATATTTGTTCCGAAGCCAATCTTGAGAGCACATTAGAGCCTCCAACATTAGAGCCTACTGCGGTGCTCATTGAGAACTCTCCCACTGGTACTAAAAGCTGATTCTGAAGCAACAGTAGTAATAGGGATGGCTATCCTTGATTCAATTCCAGCCATGTATTCAATTGCTTTCTTCCTCTCCGCCTCATATTGCACCATGATATCAGATCTGAAATAAAAAAAAAGCATTAGGATATTTCAGCCTTAATAGATGCACAACAATAATTAATGCAACTTGTAGCTATTATACCTTATTGTGTTCCTTGTCCCAATCTTGAATAATGGCTGAAGTGCACCAACAAATCTTCGAAACCCAACATGACCAACCATGCTTAAGGGGTACTCATGTAGAACTATCATGGCACTAAGTTCTTGCCTAGCTATATCTTGATCAAAAGTGTAGTTCTCCACTGAAACAGTCCCTGTGTCTGTTCTACCAAACCTCAAAGAAGCTTCGGCCAATGTCTTTCCATTCAATTTGATCTTCTTTTGCACACATGACTTCAAATGGAGACGAAGGTGGTTAGTCCCATTCCTTGAATCTGCAGAAAGCTTCTTTGAACAATAATTGCATTTTGCTCGGACTATGCCTCGAATCTCCACTTTTGTGAACTCATCCCAAACTTTTGAAGTGAGCTTCCTCTTAGAACCAGCTACCACTACACCTTCTCCATCTTCTTCATCTTCATCTTCTATTTCAATTGGTTCTGAGTTGTTGCCTGATTCAGCTTGAGGTGATCCAAAGACTGGACTTTCAAGAGGTTCAGATTGTACATTTGAACCTTGAGATATTGGACTGAGCGGCACACTGTCTTCCAGTTCTAGTAGCCGTAGACATTTTTCTCAACCTGTAGAAGCAGGTCTAATTAACAAAGGAACAAATATTCTTAAAAAAAACATTTGCAGACATGCACAAAAGAACCAATCTTCAATGTAAATTAATATTGTTTCCAAGGTTCTACTAAAACATTAGATGTGTACTACTTCCTGTAGCCTGTAGTAGAAGCATAGAAGAACTAATATCAATCAAACTTGATTACAAGTTTCACCAGCACTAATTTAAACTTAAGGAGTCTGTTTTCCCTGGACGTCCCTGGATTCCCAAACAAGATAAAGGAATTACAGTACACACCTAAGCCAACAACAAACAGAAAGTAAACATGGTGCACAAATTAAAATAGATCCATCAAACTTCGGCCTCTAGCCATTATATAGTACATAACCAAAATGCTTTTGCGCCAAATAGGCTACCACACAGGCTGCATAGAGCAATTTGAAAATAGGGCAGTTGGGTAGGTACCGAATCCTATCTGATCCTTGTACGATGAGAAGGGCTCAGGAGCGTCGTCCTTGCTGGGCGGTGCGACGTCCCTGATGAGCTCGGCGTACTCCTTCCTCTCCTGTATCTCCCGGAGCTTCTCCAGCCTCGCCTTGAGCTCATCGCTCTGCAAACGAACCGCACGGCAGACCAAGCCGAATCAGAATCAAAACCCAACCATTTGCCGGTCCGCACAGACCGGGACAGGCAGTGCTACCAAGGACACAGAGAGAGAACCTTCTCACGAGGCTTAGGGCTAGGCAGCACAAAGTCGGCGCCCTGGAGGAGGTCGCGGAGCGGCGGGCGGGTGTCCGGCGAGGTGGCGCACCAGATGGCGCGCAGAGAGCGGTAGGAGACAGCGGGGTCCGAGGTGAGGTCGTAGGCGAGGTCCCGGAGATCGGCGGCAAGGTCGACGGAGGCGGCGGCGGACGAGAGAAAGGAGCGGATGGGATCGGTTGCTGCGACGGCGAGGCCCGGCGCGGCGGCGGTCGTCGCCATGGCTGGCTTCAGGGAACCCACCTACCGGACGAAGAAGAAGAAGAAGCCGGCGTACGGGGCACCCCGGAGGCGCCTAGGTAGGAGCTCGACGGCGCGGGGTCTCGCAGAGCACCTCGGTCCGTCTCCGGCGGTGGTGATGCGACCGAGCGAGGGGAGACTGAGGCAGCGGCCGAGCTCGGGCGCTCGCGACCGGATCTCACGAGGGCGGCAATGCGAGGCCGTGGGTGCGGGGGTGGAGAAGGGGGCGCAAGCGCCGGCGAGGAGAGGAGGCGCGGGCACCGGCAAGGAGGAGGGAGAGGCGGAAGCAGCGCCTGATCTCGGGCGCTCCACTCGTGACCGGATCTCACGAGGGCTGCAACGGCGAGGCCGTGGGTGCGGGGGTCGAGGGGGTGGAGGAGGGGGCGCAAGCGCCGGCGAGGAGGAGGAGGAGGTGGCGACGGCGAGGTGGGGGACGGGAGGAAGGGGCCGGCAACGGCGAGGTGATGCGGGTAGAGGAGGGAGATCGAGAATAAGGGTAGAGATGGCAACGGGTACCCGAAACCCGGTTACCCGACGAGTTTTACCCATTTATAGGCGGGTATGAAATCATTTCTTTACCCGCGGGTATGCTATTGGGTGCAGATCCATACCCAGCGGATAGAGCGGGTGCGGGTATGGCTGTATACTACCTGTACCCGCTTACCCATGGGTAAGTTATACCCGCATAAGCTAGTTTACCAGGCTCTCAATATATTCCATTCAACCTAATGCAACCCAATATATTTGGCCCAATACCAGTAAAACCTACTGGTATATATTGCCGTCTGAACCTCAAACCCTAACCCTCAAGTCTCATTCCTCCTCTTCCTCCCGCTTGCTAGCCGCCGCTTTCCTTTCCACGCAGAAGCAACTAGATCGCGCGTCGTTCGTCTCCTTCCATGGCGGCGAACTTCGGTACAAACGAGGGCGGCCGGTGATTCATCTTCCTTATCTTTTATCTTAAAATCTCAACTCTTATTCTTTGCTGTGCTGCATCTAGTTGTCTACTGAAGTACTGACCCTCCGCCGTCCCCGAAGGGACGCCGATTCCGCCGCAACGAATCCACCGGATCCGAACGACACGAGCAAGAAGGCCAGCAACGGAGACCTCCAGGCTGTGCCTCCATCGCTTGTGCTGCCGTCTGCAACAATCCAAGCAAGTGCGGCCATCAACGCATCTGATCCAAAGAAGAAAGTGAAGCCTGCAGCGGCCGCAACAACAGATCGACGCGTCGTCAAGCCTGCTGCAGCCGCAACAGCAAATCGACCCCTCGTCAAGCCTGCTGCTGCCGCAAGAACAAGGGGTCGGCCTCCCCTGTCTCCAAGTTCGACTGCGGCTACTTGTCAGGGTCGCAGGCTGCTTCACTCTCTCGGGTAAGCAGTAAGCTGCATGTACCGTTTTTATTTAATCTGTATTAGGATGCGTACAGTTTTCTGATGTTCTTGAATCCTAATACGTGTAGTGCTTTATCCACTGTATTAGATCTATTATTTTATTGCCTTGTTGCGGTCGGCCGTAGGAACTATAAACTAATAGCACTTTAGTTTAATTGTTTTTTTTGGAAAGGCAAGTTTGATTGATATTAGTTCTTCTATGCTTCTACTACAGGCTACAGGAAGTAGTACACATCTAATGTTTTAGTAGAACCTTGGAAACAATATTAATTTACATTGAAGATTGGTTCTTTTGTGCATGTCTGCAAATGTTTTTTTTAAGAATATTTGTTCCTTTGTTAATTAGACCTGCTTCTACAGGTTGAGAAAAATGTCTACGGCTACTAGAACTGGAAGACAGTGTGCCGCTCAGTCCAATATCTCAAGGTTCAAATGTACAATCTGAACCTCTTGAAAGTCCAGTCTTTGGATCACCTCAAGCTGAATCAGGCAACAACTCAGAACCAATTGAAATAGAAGATGAAGATGAAGAAGATGGAGAAGGTGTAGTGGTAGCTGGTTCTAAGAGGAAGCTCACTTCAAAAGTTTGGGATGAGTTCACAAAAGTGGAGATTCGAGGCATAGTCCGAGCAAAATGCAATTATTGTTCAAAGAAGCTTTCTGCAGATTCAAGGAATGGGGACTAACCACCTTCGTCTCCATTTGAAGTCATGTGTGCAAAAGAAGATCAAATTGAATGGAAAGACATTGGCCGAAGCTTCTTTGAGGTTTGGTAGAACAGACACAGGGACTGTTTCAGTGGAGAACTACACTTTTGATCAAGATATAGCTAGGCAAGAACTTAGTGCCATGATAGTTCTACATGAGTACCCCTTAAGCATGGTTGGTCATGTTGGGTTTCGAAGATTTGTTGGTGCACTTCAGCCATTATTCAAGATTGGGACAAGGAACACAATAAGGTATAATAGCTACAAGTTGCATTAATTATTGTTGTGCATCTATTAAGGCTGAAATATCCTAATGCTTTTTTTTTATTTCAGATCTGATATCATGGTGCAATATGAGGCGGAGAGGAAGAAAGCAATTGAATACATGGCTGGAATTGAATCAAGGATAGCCATCCCTATTACTACTGTTGCTTCAGAATCAGCTTTTAGTACCAGTGGGAGAGTTCTCAATGAGCACCGCAGTAGGCTCTAATGTTGGAGGCTCTAATGTGCTCTCAAGATTGGCTTCGGAACAAATATAAAGGTATACATGTAGTTAACTTGCATAATTCATATTTCTTGTTATGTTTAATAATTAATTTTTCATTTATATTTGTAGTTGATGAGAAGAATAAGCAAGCTACTACCTTTTGGTCTTGCCTGCAAGACATACAAGAGGGGCTCCAGGTGATCTTTTCTATTCAACATCTACTAGTGTTTTGGTTCAATTTCTTCTGAAAATAACATCTACCTGTACCCTGATCATGTAGGAGCTTACTCTTTGAGATGACTGCTGCTGGCCAACATAACAAGTGCATCTGTGCAAGGGAAGAACAGATGTCTCCTTTTGGTTGTGAAGTCTGTTAAGAGCCAAAAGAACACCATGGCTCCTTTTGGTTGTGCTTTGTGAACTTGCCTTTTGAGAAGTTGTAATGAACTTAATGTGCACTGGTAAAGCGTCCTCGGTCATCCGAGAACTCAAATGTGATACAAATACTAGTCCCAGGAGGCTAGTACACACATTTATTACATCAGATAAGTCTCAGCGCAGTAGTCTCGACAAGCGTGGGCAATGCAGACATGCCACACAGAGAAGTAGCCACAACATAATATAGGTCCAACAGACCCAGAAGACACACTGCTCGCTACACATCTGGCGAACCCCAATGCCACAGGCTTAGTTGGGTGCAGACACGACCTTACTCGAACACAACTTCAGGGTTGAAGTCCGCATCTTCCTCTGTTCAACAAAGCAAGGGTGAGTACAAAGTACTCAGCAAATCCAACCTTACCCTACGGAATGGGATAACAGTATATGCATATGGATATATCAAGGATAAGGTTCGGTTTTATTTGCATAAAGTTATCTTTTTGACACATGTAGGGTTTCATTTTATAAATACCTTTGCAAAAGACATACATTTTTCATAGATAATAGTATTTTTGAAAAAGGGGGGGTGTCATAATTTTAAGTGTTGTTGAACCCTCTGTTCCCACAACACATGGCAGACAGCCATTCATTCCCAAAATCACACTCACTCTCAAGTTTCCACTCATCCCAACCCATCTAGTTGTCAAGTTTCCACTCATCCTAACCCATCTAGTTGTTGAAACCAAACCATAACCCGTCCGAGACCGCGGACACAGCTATCCAGATAGATTTTACACTCTGCAGAGGTTGTACACTTTCACCACAAGTAGGGTACCGTAACTTAACACTTTAGTGCAAGCACAGATCCATCAAAGCCATTACCCTCCATAGCTAAGTACTGGCGCTCACCACGGGAACACTAAGGCCACCATCTCTCAATAATTTACAGAGCTCTTTACATTTCATAGAATACATCAATTCCCGCATACATCTCTTAGTGTCCCGTTGCACACCTGCCTCTAGGTGATTGCCATACCAACTAGAGGGATTTAGACTAAGCCCCGCCGCATACAGGGTTGAGTGGTTGTACGATAAAATAAGTTAGGCAAGATGAATCATCAACTCAGTCCTTAATCGAGACAAGGCGGATATCTTCATGCTTAACCACAAAAGGTACAAGCCCCAACACCAAGGCATCCCACAAAAGTGATCCCATCCGCCCCATCTCTAGGGTAATCACCACTTATAATTTGTTCATTATCCCTTTCACAATACCCACAATTCATTCTTGCAACTCACACAATTTTGCTTTTCAAATCATTGTATTTTAGAAAACATAGTGATGAATATCCATGATGAGAACCAAGTTCTAAGCATACTAAATATAAATATTTTAGTATATCATAATGTTTACTCCTGAGTTTGAGCAAGACAATTATCAGGTCATAACAATACAAGGATGGCTATTCAAACGGGTCTTAGCTAAGCAGCGAAAATACTTCGTACATATAATCGTACATGCAATATTTAAAACGGCTTCTACGAGTTGTGTTTAAAAATAGGATCAACATGCATCAAAGGGGATTAGGTTGGACTTGCCTCCGTCGGCGTCCTCGGCAAACTCCTGCTGACCGTCCGGATCCTCGGCGTCGAACTCGCGGTACTCGCCTCCGACGTCCTCGTTCTCCGGCTCGTTCACTCCGTCAGCTAAAAGTACGCAACGAGCGCAACAGGCAAACAAGCACAGATAAATAATCACATAAATTCAAATGAGCTCTAAAAATCATGAAATTAGTATGGGAGATGGATATCCATTTTAGATGAATTCAAGAAGAAGGATCGATGGAATCGGAGGTCGTATGAGGGAGATATGGATTTTACAAGATGGGCTATTAATTAATTACGGGAATGAAGCAAGATATATTTGGATTAGTGGCTCTCGGAGGTCAACTTTGTTCTGTCACTTGTGTTCACGTGTGAGGCCTGGTGGTGTGAGTTTCCTTGACTGGTGGGCCCAAAGGGAAAGAGCCCACTTGCAAGCTAGGAGGATTAAAGAGGAGAGGGGGTCTCGGTGAGTCACGGACGGAGAGACTAGGAGCGAGCATAGGAGCGTTCGTCTCCCTCGCTCTCGTCCACCATGGACGACTCGACGAGCTACACAAGATGGCGATTTCAACCATTATTCCCGAATCCAAGAGCATGGGAAGGGAGAGGAGGATAAGAGGAAGCTTTCTGGTGGCTAACCTCGGCTGGGTCGTGACCAAAGAGGGAGATCAGGCAAGCGACCTGTGCTGTGAAGAGCACTGGAGAGAGATAGAGGTGCTGGGGGGTAAGAAGATGAGCGGTGGCACGACGAGCTCAGTGTGCTGGAGAAGCAGCTCGGCGTGGAGGAGGAGAGCAGCTCGGCGTCGTCCTTTATAGGCCGGGGAAGGTAGAGCTCGGCCAGCTCGCCATTAATGGCGTTGCTGTGGCACCGGCTCACCTACGTGCCTTCAACTTCGGCTCTGTTCGTGCTTGCTAGCGTGGGTGTGCTGTAGTGGTGGTAGGACGAAGCTAGCAGGTGGGCGGATGGGATCACTTTTGTGGGATGCCTTGGTGTTGGGGCTTGTACCTTTTGTGGTTAAGCATGAAGATATCCGCCTTGTCTCGATTAAGGACTGAGTTGATGATTCATCTTGCCTAACTTATTTTATCGTACAACCACTCAACCCTGTATGCGGCGGGGCTTAGTCTAAATCCCTCTAGTTGGTATGGCAATCACCTAGAGGCAGGTGTGCAACGGGACACTAAGAGATGTATGCGGGAATTGATGTATTCTATGAAATGTAAAGAGCTCTGTAAATTATTGAGAGATGGTGGCCTTAGTGTTCCCGTGGTGAGCGCCAGTACTTAGCTATGGAGGGTAATGGCTTTGATGGATCTGTGCTTGCACTAAAGTGTTAAGTTACGGTACCCTACTTGTGGTGAAAGTGTACAACCTCTGCAGAGTGTAAAATCTATCTGGATAGCTGTGTCCGCGGTCTCGGACGGGTTATGGTTTGGTTTCAACAACTAGATGGGTTAGGATGAGTGGAAACTTGACAACTAGATGGGTTGGGATGAGTGGAAACTTGAGAGTGAGTGTGATTTTGGGAATGAATGGCTGTCTGCCATGTGTTGTGGGAACAGAGGGTTCAACAACACTTAAAATTATGACACCCCCCCTTTTTCAAAAATACTATTATCTATGAAAAATGTATGTCTTTTGCAAAGGTATTTATAAAATGAAACCCTACATGTGTCAAAAAGATAACTTTATGCAAATAAAACCGAACCTTATCCTTGATATATCCATATGCATATACTGTTATCCCATTCCGTAGGGTAAGGTTGGATTTGCTGAGTACTTTGTACTCACCCTTGCTTTGTTGAACAGAGGAAGATGCGGACTTCAACCCTGAAGTTGTGTTCGAGTAAGGTCGTGTCTGCACCCAACTAAGCCTGTGGCATTGGGGTTCGCCAGATGTGTAGCGAGCAGTGTGTCTTCTGGGTCTGTTGGACCTATATTATGTTGTGGCTACTTCTCTGTGTGGCATGTCTGCATTGCCCACGCTTGTCGAGACTACTGCGCTGAGACTTATCTGATGTAATAAATGTGTGTACTAGCCTCCTGGGACTAGTATTTGTATCACATTTGAGTTCTCGGATGACCGAGGACGCTTTACCAGTGCACATTAAGTTCATTACAACTTCTCAAAAGGCAAGTTCACAAAGCACAACCAAAAGGAGCCATGGTGTTCTTTTGGCTCTTAACAGACTTCACAACCAAAAGGAGACATCTGTTCTTCCCTTGCACAGATGCACTTGTTATGTTGGCCAGCAGCAGTCATCTCAAAGAGTAAGCTCCTACATGATCAGGGTACAGGTAGATGTTATTTTCAGAAGAAATTGAACCAAAACACTAGTAGATGTTGAATAGAAAAGATCACCTGGAGCCCCTCTTGTATGTCTTGCAGGCAAGACCAAAAGGTAGTAGCTTGCTTATTCTTCTCATCAACTACAAATATAAATGAAAAAATTAATTATTAAACATAACAAGAAATATGAATTATGCAAGTTAACTACATGTATACCTTTATATTTGTTCCGAAGCCAATCTTGAGAGCACATTAGAGCCTCCAACATTAGAGCCTACTGCGGTGCTCATTGAGAACTCTCCCACTGGTACTAAAAGCTGATTCTGAAGCAACAGTAGTAATAGGGATGGCTATCCTTGATTCAATTCCAGCCATGTATTCAATTGCTTTCTTCCTCTCCGCCTCATATTGCACCATGATATCAGATCTGAAATAAAAAAAAAGCATTAGGATATTTCAGCCTTAATAGATGCACAACAATAATTAATGCAACTTGTAGCTATTATACCTTATTGTGTTCCTTGTCCCAATCTTGAATAATGGCTGAAGTGCACCAACAAATCTTCGAAACCCAACATGACCAACCATGCTTAAGGGGTACTCATGTAGAACTATCATGGCACTAAGTTCTTGCCTAGCTATATCTTGATCAAAAGTGTAGTTCTCCACTGAAACAGTCCCTGTGTCTGTTCTACCAAACCTCAAAGAAGCTTCGGCCAATGTCTTTCCATTCAATTTGATCTTCTTTTGCACACATGACTTCAAATGGAGACGAAGGTGGTTAGTCCCATTCCTTGAATCTGCAGAAAGCTTCTTTGAACAATAATTGCATTTTGCTCGGACTATGCCTCGAATCTCCACTTTTGTGAACTCATCCCAAACTTTTGAAGTGAGCTTCCTCTTAGAACCAGCTACCACTACACCTTCTCCATCTTCTTCATCTTCATCTTCTATTTCAATTGGTTCTGAGTTGTTGCCTGATTCAGCTTGAGGTGATCCAAAGACTGGACTTTCAAGAGGTTCAGATTGTACATTTGAACCTTGAGATATTGGACTGAGCGGCACACTGTCTTCCAGTTCTAGTAGCCGTAGACATTTTTCTCAACCTGTAGAAGCAGGTCTAATTAACAAAGGAACAAATATTCTTAAAAAAAACATTTGCAGACATGCACAAAAGAACCAATCTTCAATGTAAATTAATATTGTTTCCAAGGTTCTACTAAAACATTAGATGTGTACTACTTCCTGTAGCCTGTAGTAGAAGCATAGAAGAACTAATATCAATCAAACTTGCCTTTCCAAAAAAAACAATTAAACTAAAGTGCTATTAGTTTATAGTTCCTACGGCCGACCGCAACAAGGCAATAAAATAATAGATCTAATACAGTGGATAAAGCACTACACGTATTAGGATTCAAGAACATCAGAAAACTGTACGCATCCTAATACAGATTAAATAAAAACGGTACATGCAGCTTACTGCTTACCCGAGAGAGTGAAGCAGCCTGCGACCCTGACAAGTAGCCGCAGTCGAACTTGGAGACAGGGGAGGCCCGACCCCTTGTTCTTGCGGCAGCAGCAGGCTTGACGAGGGGTCGATTTGCTGTTGCGGCTGCAGCAGGCTTGACGACGCGTCGATCTGTTGTTGCGGCCGCTGCAGGCTTCACTTTCTTCTTTGGATCAGATGCGTTGATGGCCGCACTTGCTTGGATTGTTGCAGACGGCAGCACAAGCGATGGAGGCACAGCCTGGAGGTCTCCGTTGCTGGCCTTCTTGCTCGTGTCGTTCGGATCCGGTGGATTCGTTGCGGCGGAATCGGCGTCCCTTCGGGGACGGCGGAGGGTCAGTACTTCAGTAGACAACTAGATGCAGCACAGCAAAGAATAAGAGTTGAGATTTTAAGATAAAAGATAAGGAAGATGAATCACCGGCCGCCCTCGTTTGTACCGAAGTTCGCCGCCATGGAAGGAGACGAACGACGCGCGATCTAGTTGCTTCTGCGTGGAAAGGAAAGCGGCGGCTAGCAAGCGGGAGGAAGAGGAGGAATGAGACTTGAGGGTTAGGGTTTGAGGTTCAGACGGCAATATATACCAGTAGGTTTTACTGGTATTGGGCCAAATATATTGGGTTGCATTAGGTTGAATGGAATATATTGAGAGCCTGGTAAACTAGCTTATGCGGGTATAACTTACCCATGGGTAAGCGGGTACAGGTAGTATACAGCCATACCCGCACCCGCTCTATCCGCTGGGTATGGATCTGCACCCAATAGCATACCCGCGGGTAAAGAAATGATTTCATACCCGCCTATAAATGGGTAAAACTCGTCGGGTAACCGGGTTTCGGGTACCCGTTGCCATCTCTACCCTTATTCTCGATCTCCCTCCTCTACCCGCATCACCTCGCCGTTGCCGGCCCCTTCCTCCCGTCCCCCACCTCGCCGTCGCCACCTCCTCCTCCTCCTCGCCGGCGCTTGCGCCCCCTCCTCCACCCCCTCGACCCCCGCACCCACGGCCTCGCCGTTGCAGCCCTCGTGAGATCCGGTCACGAGTGGAGCGCCCGAGATCAGGCGCTGCTTCCGCCTCTCCCTCCTCCTTGCCGGTGCCCGCGCCTCCTCTCCTCGCCGGCGCTTGCGCCCCCTTCTCCACCCCCGCACCCACGGCCTCGCATTGCCGCCCCTCGTGAGATCCGGTCGCGAGCGCCCGAGCTCGGCCGCTGCCTCAGTCTCCCCTCGCTCGGTCGCATCACACCACCGCCGGAGACGGACCGAGGTGCTCTGCGAGACCCCGCGCCGTCGAGCTCCTACCTAGGCGCCTCCGGGGTGCCCCGTACGCCGGCTTCTTCTTCTTCTTCGTCCGGTAGGTGGGTTCCCTGAAGCCAGCCATGGCGACGACCGCCGCCGCGCCGGGCCTCGCCGTCGCAGCAACCGATCCCATCCGCTCCTTTCTCTCGTCCGCCGCCGCCTCCGTCGACCTTGCCGCCGATCTCCGGGACCTCGCCTACGACCTCACCTCGGACCCCGCTGTCTCCTACCGCTCTCTGCGCGCCATCTGGTGCGCCACCTCGCCGGACACCCGCCCGCCGCTCCGCGACCTCCTCCAGGGCGCCGACTTTGTGCTGCCTAGCCCTAAGCCTCGTGAGAAGGTTCTCTCTCTGTGTCCTTGGTAGCACTGCCTGTCCCGGTCTGTGCGGACCGGCAAATGGTTGGGTTTTGATTCTGATTCGGCTTGGTCTGCCGTGCGGTTCGTTTGCAGAGCGATGAGCTCAAGGCGAGGCTGGAGAAGCTCCGGGAGATACAGGAGAGGAAGGAGTACGCCGAGCTCATCAGGGACGTCGCACCGCCCAGCAAGGACGACGCTCCTGAGCCCTTCTCATCGTACAAGGATCAGATAGGATTCGGTACCTACCCAACTGCCCCTATTTTCAAATTGCTCTATGCAGCCTGTGTGGTAGCCTATTTGGCGCAAAAGCATTTTGGTTATGTACTATATAATGGCTAGAGGCCGAAGTTTGATGGATCTATTTTAATTTGTGCACCATGTTTACTTTCTGTTTGTTGTTGGCTTAGGTGTGTACTGTAATTCCTTTATCTTGTTTGGGAATCCAGGGACGTCCAGGGGAAAACAGACTCCTTAAGTTTAAATTAGTGCTGGTGAAACTTGTAATCAAGTTTTCAGGATGGAGTAACCATGCGTGCCAATAGTAGTGAAATCATACAAATGTTTCTTCCCTAAAATGTACTACCACACAAACCTGCAATGCGCAATTAAGAATGATTGTTATAGCGCAAGAATTGTTCTTTTTCGAATTCAGAACTTTTTAACTCCAAGAAGTTTAGTCAAGTACTGGGCTTGTGTGGTAGTGTCAGATAGCACGAGTGGGTGGAGGAGGGGGCGCAAGCGCCGGCGAGGAGGAGGAGGAGGTGGCGACGGCGAGGTGGGGGACGGGAGGAAGGGGGCCGGCAACGGCGAGGTGATGCGGGTAGAGGAGGGAGATCGAGAATAAGGGTAGAGATGGCAACGGGTACCCCGAAACCCGGTTACCCGACGAGTTTTACCCATTTATAGGCGGGTATGAAATCATTTCTTTACCCGCGGGTATGCTATTGGGTGCAGATCCATACCCAGCGGATAGAGCGGGTGCGGGTATGGCTGTATACTACCTGTACCCGCTTACCCATGGGTAAGTTATACCCGCATAAGCTAGTTTACCCAGGCTCTCAATATATTCCATTCAACCTAATGCAACCCAATATATTTGGCCCAATACCAGTAAAACCTACTGGTATATATTGCCGTCTGAACCTCAAACCCTAACCCTCAAGTCTCATTCCTCCTCTTCCTCCCGCTTGCTAGCCGCCGCTTTCCTTTCCACGCAGAAGCAACTAGATCGCGCGTCGTTCGTCTCCTTCCATGGCGGCGAACTTCGGTACAAACGAGGGCGGCCGGTGATTCATCTTCCTTATCTTTTATCTTAAAATCTCAACTCTTATTCTTTGCTGTGCTGCATCTAGTTGTCTACTGAAGTACTGACCCTCCGCCGTCCCCGAAGGGACGCCGATTCCGCCGCAACGAATCCACCGGATCCGAACGACACGAGCAAGAAGGCCAGCAACGGAGACCTCCAGGCTGTGCCTCCATCGCTTGTGCTGCCGTCTGCAACAATCCAAGCAAGTGCGGCCATCAACGCATCTGATCCAAAGAAGAAAGTGAAGCCTGCAGCGGCCGCAACAACAGATCGACGCGTCGTCAAGCCTGCTGCAGCCGCAACAGCAAATCGACCCCTCGTCAAGCCTGCTGCTGCCGCAAGAACAAGGGGTCGGCCTCCCCTGTCTCCAAGTTCGACTGCGGCTACTTGTCAGGGTCGCAGGCTGCTTCACTCTCTCGGGTAAGCAGTAAGCTGCATGTACCGTTTTTATTTAATCTGTATTAGGATGCGTACAGTTTTCTGATGTTCTTGAATCCTAATACGTGTAGTGCTTTATCCACTGTATTAGATCTATTATTTTATTGCCTTGTTGCGGTCGGCCGTAGGAACTATAAACTAATAGCACTTTAGTTTAATTGTTTTTTTTGGAAAGGCAAGTTTGATTGATATTAGTTCTTCTATGCTTCTACTACAGGCTACAGGAAGTAGTACACATCTAATGTTTTAGTAGAACCTTGGAAACAATATTAATTTACATTGAAGATTGGTTCTTTTGTGCATGTCTGCAAATGTTTTTTTTAAGAATATTTGTTCCTTTGTTAATTAGACCTGCTTCTACAGGTTGAGAAAAATGTCTACGGCTACTAGAACTGGAAGACAGTGTGCCGCTCAGTCCAATATCTCAAGGTTCAAATGTACAATCTGAACCTCTTGAAAGTCCAGTCTTTGGATCACCTCAAGCTGAATCAGGCAACAACTCAGAACCAATTGAAATAGAAGATGAAGATGAAGAAGATGGAGAAGGTGTAGTGGTAGCTGGTTCTAAGAGGAAGCTCACTTCAAAAGTTTGGGATGAGTTCACAAAAGTGGAGATTCGAGGCATAGTCCGAGCAAAATGCAATTATTGTTCAAAGAAGCTTTCTGCAGATTCAAGGAATGGGACTAACCACCTTCGTCTCCATTTGAAGTCATGTGTGCAAAAGAAGATCAAATTGAATGGAAAGACATTGGCCGAAGCTTCTTTGAGGTTTGGTAGAACAGACACAGGGACTGTTTCAGTGGAGAACTACACTTTTGATCAAGATATAGCTAGGCAAGAACTTAGTGCCATGGTGTTCTTTTGGCTCTTAACAGACTTCACAACCAAAAGGAGACATCTGTTCTTCCCTTGCACAGATGCACTTGTTATGTTGGCCAGCAGCAGTCATCTCAAAGAGTAAGCTCCTACATGATCAGGGTACAGGTAGATGTTATTTTCAGAAGAAATTGAACCAAAACACTAGTAGATGTTGAATAGAAAAGATCACCTGGAGCCCCTCTTGTATGTCTTGCAGGCAAGACCAAAAGGTAGTAGCTTGCTTATTCTTCTCATCAACTACAAATATAAATGAAAAAATTAATTATTAAACATAACAAGAAATATGAATTATGCAAGTTAACTACATGTATACCTTTATATTTGTTCCGAA
>JAHUYU010000398.1:0-21214 GCA_030439765.1 Tripidium arundinaceum | reverse complement strand
GTCTGAGGGAGGGTTGTTCCCATTGTCGCCGCCATCATTGCCCCCGCCGTTACCACCGCCGTCGCCACCACTCGCCTGGTGGGCAGAATTCTGACGGGGCTCTGGTGGCTGGCGTCCATTTCTGGCAGCTCGGGGTGGATCTTAGGCCCCCGCAGGCCATGGTGCCGGCTGCACGAGGCCAAGGCGTGGCTCGCCTCAGGGTTTTGGTCTGCTGCAGCTCCTATGAGCTCCCGAATCCGCAGGAGCGCTGGCGTCCTTGTTCAGTTGATGGCTGAGGAATGGCCGCCGCTTCCCGAATCGCCTCGGCCAGGTTCTGGTCGGCGTTCAAGTATGGTGGGGCTGTTCACAGGATGTCGTTGTAGACCTGGCGTCCCCGCGCCGCATTTTGCTCTTGGAGTTGTTGGCGAAGCCGCTTGTTCTCCTTTGCCAGCACATCGTTGTGATTGAGCAAGCAGTCTCGAACCTCCTGGCTGATCTCGTAGGGGACCTCGTAATTGAAGTCAAAGTGGTTGTGAGGAGATTGATCTGGGGTGTGCCACCGTTCTCTCCACAATTGAGGTTGTGATCAAGAGTATTGAGTTAACACCCACATAGCTGCGAAGCCATGTCGTCCTCCGAATCGGTGCACTCATGAAGCTGGCTGCGCAGCTATCGAGGAACTAGAGGAAACCCATGGGGTTAACGAGCCCGGACGTATCAGCTCCATGCCAGTTGGAGTCGCCATTGGTGACGGCCGGGCCTCCCGTACGGTGCCTCCTTCACGAGGTTGTGGATGGTGGACCCCGACGAATCGGGATCAAACTCATCATCGCTTCACACCTAGTCAGACTGATCTGAGCCGTATCCTTCCAGCCCCTTAGTGTGAGGTTCAGTGGGTATCACCGCGGCTTGTGGAAGCAGGCTTGAGTAGATCGTCGCCGCATTCCCTCAACCTGATTAGGTGGAGCGCGGTCGGGTAGCGGTGATGGGTCTACCTCAGGGGCAGAATCCTAAGCTTTCCAGATTTGGAAAGTGACGTCGAGCTCATGCTCTCGACCGGTTTCGGTGAGGATGTGAGCGTGGCAAGTCAGATGATGAGCGAGGGCAAGTGGCTTTACGTCCATGGCCTCCTCCAGTCCAGCGACGAATGCACGGACCAGGGGCGGCTGCTCCTCCTGCTCGGGCGATTTGGGTTCCTATAGGCGTAGGTTCCGAGCTGGTCGGTGATGAAGTCAGGATTGCCGAAGGAGATCTTTTTGCCCGGCTGCATCTTCTCCGCATCGTCGCCGAAGTTGAAGGCGATACCCATCTGAAACATGTTGGATCTGTACGCGAAAGGCCCCTACCTAGCATGCCAACTGTCAGAAGAATTAGCTCCAGCAATACCTAGCAGCTGTTCGCGTAAGATGAATCAGATGGAAGCACACAAGACACAGGGTTTATACTGGTTCGGGCTCGTGGAGTCCCTATGTCCAGTTTGAAGGTGGATCTCTATATTCGTATGCTCGGTTAAAGGGGCTGCTACTTCTAGCTATGCGCTAGAATGAAGTAGATGGAAATGGATGGGATCCTGATCAGGGGCCCTACTCCCCTTTATATAGGCTGAGGAGTAGGGTTACAATAGATCCGATCGGTTAACAGATTGGCTTCCTAGTTTGTTACCTGAAATGCGCAACAGATTGATTCTACTCTATCGTCTAGATATGGTAGCGCCGGATATTCTGAGAATGCCTTGATCTCCAGGTTGATAGATTCTCCTAGCCTTCGTGGGCCTCATCCTTTGCGGTCTCTAGCCAGATATGTGGATGTGGTCGAATATACGGGCGGTGAAGGTACCCCGGGCCCATATATCTGACACAAGGTTTAATAGCTTTGTAAGAGCCCACTTACAAACGGAATGATATTAGGATTCCTACTTCTACTTTCCTTCTAAGTTAGAGTGATGATGATATCACTCCTTTGGATACAAGGCATGGAGACGAAGTGGACCAGTGTGGGCGTTCAAGTCATCCAAGTCATGTGGAGGCCTAGTCCAACTTAAGTTGGAGTCCATCTCGAATTCCAGGAGTAGTCTCGAGTAACATATGCATAGAAAGATAATTTCATAAGACAACCAATAGATTTGGTTTGACGTCAAAATTCATCTGAAGTCAGTGGGAATCATTGAAACACATCAGCATCCAGAATCTATCAAGGTGCTGCGACTCTGTCTTTTGGTCCGTTGGGCCATGTATCACTTAAAGCCCATTAGGGGCGCGTCCAGGGATTTGCACGCCTAAGACATTATAATTAGCCATCGTTGCACTCGTTAGAGTTTGGGTTTTGTTGCGTTCTTGTTTTCCTCGTGAAACAGACATTGTTCTAAGCACTTGTATTGCCAAGATCGACTGCTGTGAACTAGGGCCCATGTTTTTGATCTTGTTCATCTGTGTCGACTAGTCCTTTCAAATCAAGTCATGAACCTCCTATCACTTTGATAAACTTCATAATATTTGCAATATCAGATTGCGTTCTTCACTTTCTTGTTTGTGTTATCGGTTCGCTTGCAGGAAAAGACTTCTAGGCGAGGTCAATCGCGTTGTGTGTGGTTGATAGCCAACGGAGCTATGGTGTAACGGCTGTGGGGCTCCAAATCAAACTTGCTTCGAAGCCTAGATCGTGAACGTCGAGTTCTCCATCAATCGAATTTACCATACCTATCGGAAGATCGGGCCACGTCTACATCAACTGGTATCAGAGATCAAGTGGCCCAATAGGTATATCTCTGTTTTCCCTTTAGATTAGATCTATTTTTGCTTTACCTAGAGTCCGTAAAATGCCAAAAAAATACACCGCCACATGTCTCCTGTCCTATAACCCTCTTGTGCCTTGCAATTTTGTTTCCGATTCGCTTTGTTGAGTTTGTGTCCGTGGTCGTGTCTAGTTGTTGGCTTAGTGTGTTCTTCATTGTAGTTCAATTGCCCATGCCATTTTTCTTTGTGCTGCTGTCCTATATCCACCTTCCTCAACAATGAGTCAAGCCCCCCATGTCACTTGACTTGCCCTGACTAGCTGACTTTGTGTGAACTCTCGCCGCATAAGCCCTAGTTAGGTTGCAAGCCATTGTGTGATCTTGCCTGCACCACAGTCCTCCTTATTCATCTTGCAAAACCTAACCTGCGCAATTCATACCTGGGAAGCTTCGTCCTAAGGTATTTTTTCTTTGTTGAGAAACTTTGCTCAGTCGTGATCTATGTTGGCTGATAGGATAGATTTGTCTGATCGCAAAATTGAATGGAGGTGTGCACCGTGAAAAATCTAGTTTGACCATTATTCAGTAAAATGGGTATAACTTTTGTATACAAATCAAAATAAGGCAATCTAGCAGTCAACAAAAAGATAATTACGAGGTCGACGTGATCATAGAGGCAAAGTGCTGAAATCAAGAACAAGGAGCTTGTTTTAAACCATAAAGAGAGCGATGAAGATGATAAACCATGCCATCAGGAACAAGATACCTAGGACACAAACTCAACAAAGCGAATCGGAAACAAAATTGCAAGGCACAAGAGGGTTATAGGACAGGAGACATGTGGCGGTGTATTTTTTGGCATTTTACGGACTCTAGGTAAAGCAAAAATAGATCTAATCTAAAGGGAAAACAGAGATATACCTATTGGGCCACTTGATCTCTGATACCAGTTGATGTAGACGTGGCCCGATCTTCCGATAGGTATGGTAAATTCGATTGATGGAGAACTCGACGTTCACGATCTAGGCTTCGAAGCAAGTTTGATTTGGAGCCCCCACAGCCGTTACACCATAGCTCCGTTGGCTATCAACCACACACAACGCGATTGACCTCGCCTAGAAGTCTTTTCCTGCAAGCGAACCGATAACACAAACAAGAAAGTGAAGAACGCAATCTGATATTGCAAATATATATGAAGTTTATCAAAGTGATAGGAGGTTCATGACTTGATTTGAAAGGACTAGTCGACACAGATGAACAAGATCAAAAACATGGGCCCTAGTTCACAGCAGTCGATCTTGGCAATACAAGTGCTTAGAACAATGTCTGTTTCACGAGGAAAACAAGAACGCAACAAAACCCAAACTCTAACGAGTGCAACGATGGCTAATTATAATGTCTTAGGCGTGCAAATCCTGGACGCGCCCCTAATGGGCTTTAAGTGATACATGGCCCCAACGGACCAAAAGACAGAGTCGCAGCACCTTGATAGATTCTGGATGCTGATGTGTTTCAATGATTCCCACTGACTTCAGATGAATTTTGACGTCAAACCAAATCTATTGGTTGTCTTATGAAATTATCTTTCTATGCATATGTTACTCGAGACTACTCCTGGAATTCGAGATGGACTCCAACTTAAGTTGGACTAGGCCTCCACCATGACTTGGATGACTTGAACGCCCACACTGGTCCACTTCGTCTCCATGCCTTGTATCCAAAGGAGTGATATCATCATCACTCTAACTTAGAAGGAAGTAGAAGTAGGAATCCTAATATCATTCCGTTTGTAAGTGGGCTCTTACAAAGCTATTAAACCTTGTGTCAGATATATGGGCCCGGGGTACCTTCACCGCCCGTATATTCGACCACATCCACATATCTGGCTAGAGACCGCAAAGGATGAGGCCCACGAAGGCTAGGAGAATCTATCAACCTGGAGATCAAGGCATTCTCAGAATATCCGGCGCTACCATATCTAGACGATAGAGTAGAATCAATCTGTTGCGCATTTCAGGTAACAAACTAGGAAGCCAATCTGTTAACCGATCGGATCTATTGTAACCCTACTCCCTCAGCCTATATAAAGGGGAGTAGGGCCCCTGATCAGGATCCCATCCATTTCCATCTACTTCATTCTAGCGCATAGCTAGAAGTAGCAGCCCCTTTAACCGAGCATACGAATATAGAGATCCACCTTCAAACTGGACATAGGGACTCCACGAGCCCGAACCAGTATAAACCCTGTGTCTTGTGTGCTTCCATCTGATTCATCTTACGCGAACAGCTGCTAGGTATTGCTGGAGCTAATTCTTCTGACAGTTGGCATGCTAGGTAGGGGCCTTTCGCGTACAGATCCAACATGTTTCAGATGGGTATCGCCTTCAACTTCGGCGACGATGCGGAGAAGATGCAGCCGGGCAAAAAGATCTCCTTCGGCAATCCTGACTTCATCACCGACCAGCTCGGGAACCTACGCCTATAGGAACCCAAATCGCCCGAGCAGGAGGAGCAGCCGCCCCTGGTCCGTGCATTCGTCGCTGGACTGGAGGAGGCCATGGACGTAAAGCCACTTGCCCTCGCTCATCATCTGACTTGCCACGCTCACATCCTCACCGAAACCGGTCGAGAGCATGAGCTCGACGTCACTTTCCAAATCTGGAAAGCTTAGGATTCTGCCCCTGAGGTAGACCCATCACCGCTACCCGACCGCGCTCCACCTAATCAGGTTGAGGAATGCGGCGACGATCTACTCAAGCCTGCTTCCACAAGCCGCGGTGATACCCACTGAACCTCACACTAAGGGGCTGGAAGGATACGGCTCAGATCAGTCTGACTAGGTGTGAAGCGATGATGAGTTTGATCCCCGATTCGTCGGGGGTCACCATCCACAACCTCGTGAAGGAGGCACCGTACGGGAGGGCCCGGCCGTCACCAATGGCGACTCCAACTGGCATGGAGCTGATACGTCCGGGCTCGTTAACCCCATGGGTTTCCTCTAGTTCCTCGATAGCTGCGCAGCCAGCTTCATGAGTGCACCGATTCGGAGGACGACATGGCTTCGCAGCTATGTGGGTGTTAACTCAATACTCTTGATCACAACCTCAATTGTGGAGAGAACGGGTGGCACACCCCAGATCAATCTCCTCACAACCACTTTGACTTCAATTACGAGGTCCCCTACGAGATCAGCCAGGAGGTTCGAGACTGCTTGCTCAATCACAACGATGTGCTGGCAAAGGAGAACAAGCGGCTTCGCCAACAACTCCAAGAGCAAAATGCGGCGCGGGGACGCCAGGTCTACAACGACATCCTGTGAACAGCCCCACCATACTTGAACGCCGACCAGAACCTGGCCGAGGCGATTCGGGAAGCGGCGGCCATTCCTCAGCCATCAACTGAACAAGGACGCCAGGCGCTCCTGCGGATTCGGGAGCTCATAGGAGCTGCAGCAGACCAAAACCCTGAGGCGAGCCACGCCTTGGCCTCGTGCAGCCGGCACCATGGCCTGCGGGGGCCTAAGATCCACCCCGAGCTGCCAGAAATGGACGCCAGCCACCAGAGCCCCGTCAGAATTCTGCCCACCAGGCGAGTGGTGGCGACGGCGGTGGTAACGGCGGGGGCAATGATGGCGGCGACAATGGGAACAACCCTCCCTCAGATGATGAGACCGACGGCTCGCAAGATTGGAGAAACTCAAGGAACGTCCGGGCGCCAGCACCCCCGGCCGAGGATTACTTCCCAGATTGGGTTGGGCCGGTTGTGTTCGGGGACAAGATTCGAGGGGCGCCGACGCCCCGGAATTCTATGCCCCGAACATCGAGAAGTACAATGGCGAGACAGATTCGAAGATCTGGCTCATCAACTACCGCCTCACCATGAAAGCCGCATCCGCACCAAACCCTAACTTCATGATTCAGTACCTACTATTGTTCCTTGCAGATTCGGCTAGAACCTGGCTGAACCATCTATGGGAAGGCACCATCAACATTCGGGCTGACCTCGAGCGCGAGTTCTACAACCACTTTGAGGGAGCCTGTTGGCATTTCTTAGCGTCATCACCAAGAATAGAGTTAGGACCCATCCTCGGCAACGGCGCCAGAAATGCTTGTTGGCATTTCTTAACGTCATCACCAAGAATAGAGATAGGACACATCCAAAAAGTCAAAGACTAGAGTAATCAGGTGGCTTGCCAAATAGGAGCTCATAGAGGATTCCACCTTGAAGATTACATGAGGGCTGAATATTGGTTAAATAAGTGGTAGTAGATACCGCATCATAATGAGGTGAATAGAGGAAGTAATCATAAGAGGATGGGCAGTTTCAAGAAGGTGATGATGCTTGCTCTCAGCAATAGTATTTTGAGCGTGTGCACCAGGACAAGAAACCGAGAAAGAATGCCTTGCTCAGAAAGAAATTGGCGAAGAGGCTCCTGAAAGATACTCCCTAGCAGAGTCAACATGAAAAACACGAAAAAGGAGTGTCAAATTAAGTTTGAATCATCTGAGCAAAGGTCTTATATATGGATAACACAACAGTACGATGTTTCATGAAGTACACCCATGTGAAGCGAGAGAAATCATTGATAAATATGACACAATATTGATGACCCCCTTCCAAAACAAAAGGTGTTAGGCCCCACACATCAAAATGAACAAGGTCAAAGGGACGCCGTGACACTAACCCACTAGAGGGATATGGAAGTTGGAGTTGTTTGCCAAGTTTACAGCCCTGACACTGATATAAAGAAACATCACTAGAGACATTCCCTAAAAGACCAGACGGATAAGAGTGGATAACCGGGAACCACATGAATGTCCCAATCGATGATGCTACTGAGCAAAAGACAAAGAAGCTAATGCAGGAGAAGCAGAGCCCACAAGACTGGTAGAGGCAGTGAAAGGAAGATGAAGCTAGTCAAGCTCCCAAAGATGTTGAGAATCACGGTGGAGAGGGCCAGTACCAACCAGGACACCAGCGCTGAGATCCTAAACACGACAAGAGTCAGAATCAAGAATAACACGACAACCATGATCTGTTAGCTAGCCAACAGAAATAAGTTGCACGGTCAAATTAGGAACATAAAAAACACTAGGAACATGAAAAGAACCAGATGAAAGAGTGCCACGACCAACAACCGAAAGAGGTGTGCCATCATCAGTTTGAACAGTGAGAGGAATATAAGGAGGGCAAACGGAAGAAAGGCGGGTACAATCAGGCGTCATATGGAATGAAGCACCAGAGTCAAGAATCCATGGCAAGATACCTGAAGTGGATGGTGGTTCCTCATTAGAAGATTGAGAAGCAGCAGCGGATAGTGCAGGGGCAGGAGTGGCAGAACCAGCAGCTCCAATAGGTACAAAGGTAGCAAGACAACAAAGCAACATGAGTATCTCCTGTGTTTTAGTATTCTGAGAGCCGTTGGTACTTTGAGGGTCACCAGTAGTCACATTACCAGTACCCTATGAGGGATGCCCACCTAGGCGAGACTGAGCCGTCTTCTTCTTACTATATTAGTAAGCCTCGACATGTCCATCTCTGTCATAGTGACCACAATGAAGTCCACCTAAACTGCGAGTCCCAGAGCCAGATGCCACTGAAGAAGGCACCTCGGGAGAAGAAGCAGAACACTGGAGGATGCAGGTCGAGCAACTAGAACTGAGGAGGAGGTCGGCTGAAGCATGCCAGCAGAACAAAGAAAAGTCTCCTTATTATGAACAACAACAAGAGCCTCCATCAAGGACACATAGGGTTCACGAGCAAGTAACTGAGCATGAAGAGGCTCAAACTCAGCACAAAGACGAGTCAGAAAGTTATAGGTACGAATGAGCTCAAGGTGACTCTTTTGCTTGCGGCAGGAATCACAGGTGGCAGGTTACAACTTAGGACCAAGAGTGTCAAGTATACCTGCCATTGGGGAGGGTATGGACATATCCATGCTTGTTCATGTCCAAATCCATACCATCATTATTCATTTTTCACCCTCCCCAATCTATTCCATACCCATTGGATAATAATCAATTTTATCCATACTCGTTGTTTTGAGTTGAACAACTAGTTTCTATTAATATTTTACACATATACCTGCTATGTATACATGTGGGCTCCATATCAAAGCTGGACCCTGGATTGAAAATCTCGCGTTCACACCTTAAAATTTTTGTGAGACTTACCGAAATTTGGCGAAATAACTCATTATGATAGTCTGCAGCTTTGTGCAGATTAGCAAGATTAGATCTATATGTGGACCCACATAAAAAGTTAGACCTTAAAATTAAAAACCTCGCATTCACACTTAAAATTTTGAGCAGAATCGATGAAACTTTTTCTATATGAGTTGATATGACATTGGGGTACTTTGTGCAGACTGGTGCAGTTAGATTTTAAATGTGGGTCCCACGTTAAAAGCTGGACCCTAAAATTGAAAACCTCACGTTCATACCATAAAATTTTCGCGAAATTGACTGAAATTAGTTGGAGATGACTTGTTATAACGGGCATCAACTTTGTGCAGATTATTGTAGTAAAATAACATGTGGGACCCACATACTTTATACTATCCGGTCCACACATTTATACTAATACATGATCAATTGAGTTAAAGGCTTATCCATGGATAATCCACATCCATACCCTCCCCTACCCATTTGTATTGGATAAAACAATTTATCCATACCCTACCGAATGAGGTGGGTAAAGGTTTGGGTATGAATTATGGGTACCCACCAACAGGTATAGTGTCAAGCTCATGCCACACCGCAGATAGTTGTGCTGCTGTCCTATATCCACCTTCCTCAACAATGAGTCAAGCCCCCCCCATGTCACTTGACTTGCCCTGACTAGCTGACTTTGTGTGAACTCTCGCCGCATAAGCCCTAGTTAGGTTGCAAGCCATTGTGTGATCTTGCCTGCACCACAGTCCTCCTTATTCATCTTGCAAAACCTAACCTGCGCAAATTCATACCTGGGAAGCTTCGTCCTAAGGTATTTTTTCTTTGTTGAGAAACTTTGCTCAGATGATTCAAACTTAATTTGACACTCCTTTTTCGTGTTTTTCATGTTGACTCTGCTAGGGAGTATCTTTCAGGAGCTCTTCGCCAATTTCTTTCTGAGCAAGGCATTCTTTCTCGGTTTCTTGTCCTGGTGCACACGCTCAAAATAACTATTGCTGAGAGCAAGCATCATCACCTTCTTGAAACTGCCCATCCTCTTATGATTACTTCCTCTATTCCACCTCATTATGATGCGGTATCTACTACCACTTATTTAACCAATATTCAGCCCTCATGTAATCTTCAAGGTGGAATCCTCTATGAGCTCCTATTTGGCAAGCCACCTGATTACTCTAGTCTTTGACTTTTTGGATGTGTCCTATCTCTATTCTTGGTGATGACGTTAAGAAATGCCAACAAGCATTTCTGGCGCCGTTGCCGAGGATGGGTCCTAACTCTATTCTTGGTGATGACGCTAAGAAATGCAACAGGCTCCCTCAAAGTGGTTGTAGAACTCGCGCTCGAGGTCAGCCCGAATGTTGATGGTGCCTTCCCATAGATGGTTCAGCCAGGTTCTAGCCGAATCTGCAAGGAACAATAGTAGGTACTGAATCATGAAGTTAGGGTTTGGTGCGGATGCGGCTTTCATGGTGAGGCGGTAGTTGATGAGCCAGATCTTCGAATCTGTCTCGCCATTGTACTTCTCGATGTTCGGGCATAGAATTCCGGGCGTCGGCGCCCCTCGAATCTTGTCCCCGAACACAACCGGCCCAACCAATCTGGGAAGTAATCCTCGGCCGGGGGTGCTGGCGCCCGGACGTTCCTTGAGTTTCTCCAATCTTGCGAGCCGTCGGTCTCATCATCTGAGGGAGGGTTGTTCCCATTGTCGCCGCCATCATTGCCCCCGCCGTTACCACCGCCGTCGCCACCACTCGCCTGGTGGGCAGAATTCTGACGGGGCTCTGGTGGCTGGCGTCCATTTCTGGCAGCTCGGGGTGGATCTTAGGCCCCCGCAGGCCATGGTGCCGGCTGCACGAGGCCAAGGCGTGGCTCGCCTCAGGGTTTTGGTCTGCTGCAGCTCCTATGAGCTCCCGAATCCGCAGGAGCGCCTGGCGTCCTTGTTCAGTTGATGGCTGAGGAATGGCCGCCGCTTCCCGAATCGCCTCGGCCAGGTTCTGGTCGGCGTTCAAGTATGGTGGGGCTGTTCACAGGATGTCGTTGTAGACCTGGCGTCCCCGCGCCGCATTTTGCTCTTGGAGTTGTTGGCGAAGCCGCTTGTTCTCCTTTGCCAGCACATCGTTGTGATTGAGCAAGCAGTCTCGAACCTCCTGGCTGATCTCGTAGGGGACCTCGTAATTGAAGTCAAAGTGGTTGTGAGGAGATTGATCTGGGGTGTGCCACCCGTTCTCTCCACAATTGAGGTTGTGATCAAGAGTATTGAGTTAACACCCACATAGCTGCGAAGCCATGTCGTCCTCCGAATCGGTGCACTCATGAAGCTGGCTGCGCAGCTATCGAGGAACTAGAGGAAACCCATGGGGTTAACGAGCCCGGACGTATCAGCTCCATGCCAGTTGGAGTCGCCATTGGTGACGGCCGGGCCCTCCCGTACGGTGCCTCCTTCGCGAGGTTGTGGATGGTGACCCCGACGAATCGGGGATCAAACTCATCATCGCTTCACACCTAGTCAGACTGATCTGAGCCGTATCCTTCCAGCCCCTTAGTGTGAGGTTCAGTGGGTACCACCGCGGCTTGTGGAAGCAGGCTTGAGTAGATCGTCGCCGCATTCCTCAACCTGATTAGGTGGAGCGCGGTCGGGTAGCGGTGATGGGTCTACCTCAGGGGCAGAATCCTAAGCTTTCCAGATTTGGAAAGTGACGTCGAGCTCATGCTCTCGACCGGTTTCGGTGAGGATGTGAGCGTGGCAAGTCAGATGATGAGCGAGGGCAAGTGGCTTTACGTCCATGGCCTCCTCCAGTCCAGCGACGAATGCACGGACCAGGGGCGGCTGCTCCTCCTGCTCGGGCGATTTGGGTTCCTATAGGCGTAGGTTCCCGAGCTGGTCGGTGATGAAGTCAGGATTGCCGAAGGAGATCTTTTTGCCCGGCTGCATCTTCTCCGCATCGTCGCCGAAGTTGAAGGCGATACCCATCTGAAACATGTTGGATCTGTACGCGAAAGGCCCCTACCTAGCATGCCAACTGTCAGAAGAATTAGCTCCAGCAATACCTAGCAGCTGTTCGCGTAAGATGAATCAGATGGAAGCACACAAGACACAGGGTTTATACTGGTTCGGGCTCGTGGAGTCCCTATGTCCAGTTTGAAGGTGGATCTCTATATTCGTATGCTCGGTTAAAGGGGCTGCTACTTCTAGCTATGCGCTAGAATGAAGTAGATGGAAATGGATGGGATCCTGATCAGGGGCCCTACTCCCCTTTATATAGGCTGAGGGAGTAGGGTTACAATAGATCCGATCGGTTAACAGATTGGCTTCCTAGTTTGTTACCTGAAATGCGCAACAGATTGATTCTACTCTATCGTCTAGATATGGTAGCGCCGGATATTCTGAGAATGCCTTGATCTCCAGGTTGATAGATTCTCCTAGCCTTCGTGGGCCTCATCCTTTGCGGTCTCTAGCCAGATAGGTGGATGTGGTCGAATATACGGGCGGTGAAGGTACCCCGGGCCCATATATCTGACACAAGGTTTAATAGCTTTGTAAGAGCCCACTTACAAACGGAATGATATTAGGATTCCTACTTCTACTTTCCTTCTAAGTTAGAGTGATGATGATATCACTCCTTTGGATACAAGGCATGGAGACGAAGTGGACCAGTGTGGGCGTTCAAGTCATCCAAGTCATGGTGGAGGCCTAGTCCAACTTAAGTTGGAGTCCATCTCGAATTCCAGGAGTAGTCTCGAGTAACATATGCATAGAAAGATAATTTCATAAGACAACCAATAGATTTGGTTTGACGTCAAAATTCATCTGAAGTCAGTGGGAATCATTGAAACACATCAGCATCCAGAATCTATCAAGGTGCTGCGACTCTGTCTTTTGGTCCGTTGGGCCATGTATCACTTAAAGCCCATTAGGGGCGCGTCCAGGGAGCCTGTTGGCATTTCTTAGCGTCATCACCAAGAATAGAGTTAGGACCCATCCTCGGCAACGGCGCCAGAAATGCTTGTTGGCATTTCTTAACGTCATCACCAAGAATAGAGATAGGACACATCCCAGGCGACGACGCTAGAAATACTTATTGGAATTTCTTAACATCATCACTATGAATGTAGCATTTCAACCATTCATAGATAATAATGCTAACAAATACACTGATAGTTCAGGCTCTATTCAATCCACAAGCGCACAGATCTATCATTGTAGCATTCACCCAGAGTATTCAGGGTATCGTTATTTATATTTTCCCATGGGAAGGCAATAGCTAATCATGGATATTGGATAGCTCAATGTTAATAATATAGCATAATAATCAATTGTTCATCAGGGGTAAATAAAGCATTGATAAATTGAAGGATAGTGAAGTTCACACAGGCATATATGAGCATCTCTATCAGAGGTAAAGGAAGACAATTAAATAAAATAATAAAGAATAAAGAATAAACCTAACTAGAACAATCTATTATAGTTATTGTTAAGAATTCTAGCAAGTCATACAATTAATATAAACATGGTTAGATTCACATCTAGATGGATCGGGAGAATGCCTAAGGTCTGGTCTGCCAGCTCCCCGCATCGCTTTAGACTCCTACACCATACCCGAACGTGGGGGAATACGAGGGACGGACAGGGCTGTCACCATCTGCCGCCTACCCCACTACCGTGGAGTACGAACTGCAATTACCCGTTTCCTTATATCCAAGTACCATACTTGCATACATGAAAACCACATATGCTCCCCCAGGACCCCGACCCTACGATCGACAGGCACAGAACATATGCGAATCCGAAGACTTGGTAAACCACCATCTATACATTAGTCTAAACATGATTACACTAATTATATGTTTAATTAAGATCAAAGTTCTAGTCATCATGATCAATATACTTGAACTAAGAACTAGTTCTAATACGAAGAACATGAATGAAGAGCTTAGCTCTAATTCAAGAACAATACTATAAATATAAGTAGAGAACAAGAACAAGATGGAACTAGAACTAGATTTATTCATACCAAGATCAGCCAAAATGTTCTTCTCCTCTTTACAACTTGAAGCTCTGCTCTAGATCTACACTAGAACTAAAATGATAAACTAAAACTAGAGAGCTCTGGAGTTGTATTACCTGATAATGTGTAACTTGTGTGAACTTGATTACAGAGGAGAACAAGGCTGCTTTTTATAGTGCCTAAAGGTCTGTTCGTGAACGAATATTCTTGGTAACCCATGGAACCGCCATTAGCACCGCCTTAGGAACCGACATGTGAAAGATGGGCCTGATCCATGTCACCAGGGGGTCGGCCGCACCCTGGCTGCCGCCTCTCGCCACCGACTTTGTCTGGTGGCCTCCCTGATGGGTGTGGATCACTTCTATGTTGGGTATTGGCCCTGGTTCACGTCGTGGATTTGCCTTCTTCACATTCTTCAACTTGGGCCGCGTGAATACGCTTTGTTGATTGCGCATTTTCCCGAATTTTACACTAATTCCACACTTAAGTCCTGCAAAATAGTAATCTTCAAATACATGTGGAACTAGGTGAATATCAAAGACATATGCATGTAAAATATGTGTTTTTCTCCATTTTTCATACAAGTTAGCGGTATGGAATAGGTCATTAGTAACCGCCAACAGCGCCTACACCAAGCCCAGCACTGCTTGGGACCTCCTGCGGATGCAAATGCAAGGTGAATGAAAGCCTATGCAACTACATCAGACGTTTCACCGAGCGCAGGAACCAACTCCAGGACATCCTCGATTCCAACATCATCAACGCCTTCATGATAGGCATGAAGAGCGAGGCCTCATTCGGGACATAGGCCGGAAGAAGAATATCACCGTTGAGGAGATGTTCGACCTCAGCTACGAGCACGCCAACAGAGAGGACGACGTCAATGCCAACAACAGCAAGTACAAGCCTCGCGCCGCTAGTAACGCAGATCCTTCTTTGTCGAGCAAAAAGGACCGCAAGCGCAGAGGCGATTTTGTTGCCAATGCCGAGAAGCACGGCGGCAGCAAGCAGAAGCAGAACAACTGGGACAAGTTCGACAAGATCATGAACAGCCCTAGCCAGAACCACGGCTTCCCGGTCACCCACCTCACCAAGGGTTGCAAATCATACAAGAAGCAGGTTGCACAGTAGGGCGAGGGGGAGCCAGCGAAAGGTGACAACTGGAGCAAGGGTAAGCGGGGCGAAGGCACTGTTGGTATTTCTTAATGCAAACAGAAAGAATCCGCAAGCGCATGGAATTACCGTTGTAGCACTTCACCCGGAAGTATTCAGGGTATCGTATTTTCCACAGGGAACAAAGGTACTCTTCTAGCTAGCTCATCGAAGGACAACACAAGGGTAGAGTTGGTAGAGGTTGAGATGGATTCCTATGATCATAGGGTCTAATGATAGATAAAATCTACTATTACTCGCTTACTTCGGGCACCGGAGCACACCTGGTCTACCAAGCGATCCCCGCCTGCAGCTCTATGCCGAACTCGAATGTGGAGGATTACGAGGGACGGACAGGGCTGTCACCACCTGCCACCTACCCCTCAACCGTGGGGCATGAGGCAAACGAAGGTAGCCTCTAACCTAGACTTCACGTCTACGCTATTGACTACTACTCTAACATCGTACAGGGTTATCCGTCTCTATCAGGTGCCCTCTACTAGAGTATCCGCTACGAAAGCGGATGACGAACCCGCAAGCAAATAAGAGTAAAGCTTAACTAATCAAAAGGCTTACCACCATAAGAACTACGAACACTTACTTAGCAAAATATTCGTCAAGGTATAGCATAGGTGTTCGTCGAGGTACAATCTGGGGAGACACCGATAGGCCTAGCGCTTCCCCGAACTCTCCCTCACATCTCTCCCTATCCAAGTCTACTAGCTACCTAGGGCCTAAGCCCTTGGAGTGATGCTCAAGTGAGGTGCTCTTACTCCTTGTGTGTTGTTTTTTTAGAGAGGAGCTCTTTCCCTCTATTTATATTGGGTACAGGTCGGTTTTGGGGGAGTTATACATGGAAACCACCCTAACGGCCTTCTACAGCAATTAATGAACCGCCATGCGCTGAGTGGGCCCGAGAGGTGGTGTCAGGGGATGGCCGCACCCTTGGTGCGGCCGCACCTGGGCTGGCCCCTCTCGCCACCGCCTTCACGTGGCAGGCTTCTTGATGGGCCTGGGCTGCTTCTTTGGTGGTTTGGCACCCAGATTGGCCAGGTAGGTGGGCCTCTTGCTCATTTGCTTGAATGTGCCTTCTCTGGTTGCACATTTTGACTATAATTCCACTGCATTCTTGTATGTGTCCTGTAAAATAGTAAATCTCCAATACATGTGGAACTATGTCAATAATAATAATAATATTTGTGTGTAAAGTATGTTAGTTCTCTCCTTTTTGAATCTTAGTTGGCAGTTGGATTTGGTCAATAAGAACCGCCAACAAGCTCCCCCACACTTACCCCTTTGCTCATCCTCGAGCAAAGCTTAGAGATAAAAGATATCTTGAGCATAACATCCTAAGATATATGGCTTACATGAAAGTTATTCCAACACATTCTTGACACAAGTGAGATTTGTGGTGTTAGCTAACATGTTTCCTTGGGTTGTTGAAAAGTGGAACAGTTCTCAAAACAAAGTCATCTTTCCAATTTCACATCTTAGCAACTTGGAGTTTTGAAAGCTTTTCTCAAGAAAAGCATAGTTCACTTTATACTCCTCAAATGGCACTCTCAAATCACTCAATGGTGTATAATTCCTTACCATAGCAAATTTTTTGCCTTCTTTTGTTTTCTCCTACTTCTAAAAAGGTTTATGTGGAGTTTTAGGTAGGGATAAACAAGATAACATACTTGTACTACATATGTTGTAAAGTCAAATCGAGGATCCAAGGAGAGAAGTGCCATACTCTTAGATCAAGATGTGCATGTGTGTGGATAAAGGTAAAATAATACTATACTCCTCTAACATGAATAATCCCTCTCTCTAGTTTTTTTTTATTTTGAGAACATTACTATCTCTTTTTTTCTCAATACATGAGCCTTCATGTGCTCAATTTTTTTTCTTTTCAATATTTTGGACCTTCATGTGTCCCCTTTTTTTTCTTTTCCTCACATACTTTTGCATAGCCCATGTCTCTTCTTATAAACCACATATGTAGAGAGAGATCATCATCTTTAGAACATGGAGTATTTGCCTAACAAATTTTTTTGTCTACTCCTAGTGTAGGAGTAGAGTTTTTGGTGGATCTAAATGGAAGCATATTTTTGCGTACTCCCAGTGTAGGAGCGGCATGTGAATGTGGAGTGTACGTGATCTTGATCTTAGGAGCATGATAAATCTCTCAACAAGGGTCAACAAGACTTGACCAAACTCAACACAATAACAAGCAGCGTATGTAGAAAGCTTGAAACTTGCAAGATGTCATATTTAGCTTTGGTAGGAATTGCTCACCAATTGAGGAGTATGTGATACTATGATTTTATAACATTTTTATCAAAACAAATTCTCCAAGTACTTTGAATAAAAATGATAGGATTTCTAAGTCAAAACTATATCACACCTCACAACAACTTAGTCAACATGACTGTCCTATTAGAATATTTTCCCACAAGCATAAGTGTATGTATATGGAACAACTTTATGCATGCTTCTATCTTAAAAATATTATGAACATGTCACTTTTCAAAATTTTGAACGAAGTGTGGTTTATAATTTGCATGGAGGCATGGTTGGTTCATTTGAGTTTAATTTTAGTGATAAAGATTATGTTTGTTTAAACTCAAAGAATTTAGGGAGTTGAGGGTAAGGTTGCACAAACCATCGTTTGAAGAGGAAGAAGGAGTTGAATCAGAAGTGGTTTGGCTAAACCAGAGGTTCAGCCAATCCTCTCTGGAGTTGTCTATCTTGTCCTTCTTCATGCTGGATCAGTTAATGTTTGTGCAACATGTTGGTGGGAGATCTCGAATGTGTGTTTGTTCAGCTTCAGAGATCTCCCCCACACTTATTCTTGTACCTGTTTTATTCAAACAAAAAGACAAAAACAAATAAGGGCCCTACCAGCTAAAACGTTGGGCGACCTAAAATTATTTATTATTATTTATTATTATTATTATTATTATTATTATTATTATTATTATTAACTCTTTTTAAATTTTTAGCATAACTCAAGCAAGGCTAAAGTAAATTTGTAATGTAATTCTAGCCTTGATTTATCTCCATAAAAGATTACCTCTGTTGTTTATGAAGGTAATACTCTAAGTTCATTAACCAAAATTTAACACCAAGTCAAGTTTTGGTTAAAAAAGGCTATTTAACCTAAACACCATGCTTAATTTAAAAAGCCTATGAGTGTACTAGTTACATACACCCAAACCAGAGCATACGACATGAACAAAGAAAGCTTGAACTTGTATGAGCAAATTAATTTTTATGGAGACAAAAATGAGTAAGGGAGTTGGTAAACATTTTATTTACCTTTGCATACCTGAGTGTTCTTATCAGCAGCATTTGTAGATAGAAGCTTTGGAGCTACTGCAGTGGCAGCTTGTATATGGTCCATCTCAGGTTGTCACCAAGGCTAGGCCGCACGCACAACTAGTGTATATGGACCATGAGCCATATTGATAGCAAAGGTCTAGAAGAGGAGAATCCTCCTTCTCTCTCTTCATCTTATTATTATTATTATTATTATTATTATTATTATTATTATTATTATTTATATATACATATATTTTTTCTCTCTCTTTTTTTCCAATCTTCTTTCTTCCTTCTTCCTTGCCCTCCCCCTTTTTTATCATCAATTTTTTATAATATATTTTTTATAGCAAGGTAGAGCTTGGCATCATCATTCATCATTTTTTTAACCAGAATGGACTTTTGGTGTGTATGGAACATGAGTCTCTCACCATCTTCTCCCACACTTGGACTTTTGTGTTAAACTCAAGTGTGCAGAGTCGGGGTCTCCTCTTGAGTGTGTTCCATCACCAAAGGTCATCACGGTGTTTAGTTGATGCAGCTCTCATACTCTCTAGCATCGTATGTACCCCTTGTTCTTCTTAATCTCAACCTGAAATGGTTAGCGACCAAGAATACCCAAAGGTGCATACTAACTTGATAGCAAGTTCTTGCTTTTATTAATAAGAAAAGTTGTGTTTTTTATTATAATAATTTTTTTATTATAATTTTTTTATGATAATCCCGGGTATGTCCTGGCAGTGCGTAGTTTATGGTCATAAGCTTGACCACGGGAACTTCATCCTGCAGCTGCCAATGGTGGTGTAGTTCCCAGCTTTACCACCAAGCATTTAACGTTATCGTTTAGGCTGCAAGGTTAGCGCCACAGTGCAACTACGGGATTTGCAAAATTTATGATAAATGAAAGCATCCACAACCATTCTTCTAAAATCCTTGCAAACGGGGACTAAGAGGTGGTTGTGGTCCTCGTAGAAGCATGTGGCACTAAGCGAGATCAACTCTAGAGGCTCCAAAAGTGAGCATGAAACATGAGGGGTCTCAAAAGAGAAACCTTCATGCTCAACAGTGAAATCCTTCTCCTCAGTTTCCAGAGTTGGTGCTTTAGGGATGTCCATGGCGCAGAAGTTTTCTTTCTCAAAAGATACATCGTGTAAGATCAACATTAAATCTCGACCATTATTGAGAACAACGATTTGATGGCCAGAGGGACATGGTTTTGGTTCGGGTGAGGGCTCATAAGCTGAATTGAGAAAGGTTGTACCCGAACCATGGCTATAAAGCCAGAGCAGAGTTCACAGCTAGATGAAAGTTTTGGTTATGAAGAAGGTGGTGGCTCAAGGAACTCCCCCATTTTAAAGCAGAAAGGTTTTTGATAGGTGTAGGCTTCATTGTGAAAAAAATAAAAGAAATATCTATTTTGTTTTTGTGAAAAGAAAAGATACAGATACGAGGACAAACTAGGTTCGAAGAAAATACAGCAACCGTTCCCCGGCATCGGCGCCAGAAATGCTTGTTGGTATTTCTTAACGCAAACAGAAAGAATCCACAAGCGCATGGAATTACCGTTGTAGCACTTCACCTGGAAGTATTCAGGGTATCGTATTTTCCACAGGGAACAGAGGTACTCTTCTAGCTAGCTCGTCCAAGGACAACACAAGGGTAGAGTTGGTAGAGGTTGAGATGGATTCCTATGATCATAGGATCTAATGATAGATAAACTCTACTATTACTCGCTTACTTCGGGCACCAGAGCACACCTGGTCTGCCAAGCGATTCCGGCTTGCAGCTCTACGCCGAACCCGGACGTGGGGGATTACGAGGGATGGGCAGGGCTGTCACCACCTGCCGCCTACCCCTCAACTGTGGAGCACGAGGCAAATGAAGGTAGCCTCTAGCCTAGACACCACGTCTACGCTATTGACTACTACTCTAACGCCGTACAAGGTTATCCGTCTCTATCGGGAGCCCTCTACTAGAGTATCCGCTATGAAAGCGGACGACGAACCCGCAAGCAAATAAGAGTAAAGCTTAACTAATCAAAAGGCTTACCACCATAAGAACTACGAACACTTACTTAGCGAAATATTCGTCAAGGTATAGCGCAGGTGTTCGTCGAGGTACAATCTGGGGAGACACCGATAGGCCCGGCGCTTCCCCTAACTCTCCCTCACATCTCTCCCTATCCAAGTCTACTAGCTAGCTAGGGCCTAAGCCCCTGGAGTGATGCTCAAGTGAGGTGCTCTTACTCCTTGTGTGTTGTTTTTTTAGAGGAGCTCTTCCCCTCTATTTATATTGGGTACAGGTCGGTTTTGGGGGAGTTATACATGGAAACCACCCTAACGGCCTTCTACAACAATTAATGAACCACCATACGCTGAGTGGGCCCGAGAGGTGGTGTCAGGGGATGGCCGCACCCTTGGTGCAGCCGCACCTGGGCTGGCCCCTCTCGCCACCGCTTTCGCGTGGCAGGCTTCTTGATGGGCCTGGGCTGCTTCTTTGGCGGTTTGGCACCCAGATTGGCCAGGTAGGTGGGCCTCATGCTCATTTGCTTGAATGCGCCTTCTCTGGTTGCGCACTTTGACTATAATTCCACTGTATTCCTGTATGTGTCCTGTAAAATAGTAAATCTCTAATACATGTGGAACTATGTCAATAATAATAATATATCTGTGTAAATTATGTTAGTTTGCACCTTTTTGAATCTTAGTTGGCGGTTGGATTTGGTCGATAAGAACCACCAACAGGCACCGATGATCAGGACGAGTACGCGAACCTCGAAGACACGATGCTGATTTTCGGTGGCCTGAAGGCCTACGAGGACCATCAGCACCAGAGGCTCACGCATCGGGAGATCTACGCTACTACAT
>JAHUYU010000972.1:0-17116 GCA_030439765.1 Tripidium arundinaceum | reverse complement strand
TTGAGCAAGGGGTAGATCATTGTTAACGAAAGCTCGATCAATCCTGGACAGAATTGGGGGTAACTTGACCGTTGGACCAGGTGAAGCGACGGCCAGGGAGAGGGAGCTCATCCACACCTAGGGCATGGATGCTAGTTATTGAAAGCATAAACAAGTGTTGTAGAAACAATGCCATTGCTTTTCTCTTGAGTCGATCTGACGAGGTTGAAGTCTCCAACCAACATCTAGGCACCAGAGATGTGAGGCAAGAGCTCCAGCAGACCATCAAGGAAGTTTTGTGAATCACGGTGGTCAATCGGACCATACACACTAGAAATAGCTAGGCGGTGGTTTGAAGTGGTGGAGGAGAAGAATGTTGTGAGCGTGTGTCTACGGCTGATCCATGAGTCTAGGGCAAGGGAAGAGGGATCCCAGGACGTGACAATGCCACCCCTTGAGTCGGCGGCGTAGTTGAAAATGAAGGAATCAACAAGGATGCGAGTGTGGAAGGTTTTTGCTTTCAATTTAGAAATGTCTCGGAGTTTGCTTTCTTGTAAGCAGGATACAATGGGGGAGGCTGATTGGATCGCATCACGAACTATCGTGCACTTATCCGGGTCACCTAACCCACGGACATTCCATGGCATAAAGTTAAACACCTTACATCAGAACTCATGTCTGAGACTCAAATCACCCACCGGGGAAGATACAAGGGCCACAAAGCACAAAAGCGGACCTAGGACACAGCTCGGAAGCAACACAGTAGCAATCGAGTGAATGACATCTAAACCAGAGGTAAGGCAGTTGACACATGAAACACTACAGGGTCCACTGCGAGAGTCCAAGCAGCTGAACCACAGAACCGAACTCATCAGACAGTGTCTTGAGGCACCACGTCGGTCAAAGTACCATTGTTGCAACCCATGCCAATAACAGTCACCGGCTTTCTAAGATTGGTGGCACCTAGAGGAAGTTTGTTGCGTGATAGAATGTTGCGTTTGGTGATTTGCTTCTTCAGCGTGGATGAAGAACCTGATAGTGAGTTGAGAAGGGCTTTGCGTTGAGTGGCTTTAGCAGTCATATCCACGAAAGTTGCAGGGGCCTTAGTAGCCAGCCGAGCACTCTAACGCTCTGCATGCAATGCTGCAGAGATTGATCCCCTCTATCTCACTGGTGATGACTTCTCTCCGATTCGTATGCTCATTGAGGTCAATGAGAGGCTTGAGATCTCTTTAGAGCTCCACATTTCCGCTAAGCGTGGTGTTGGTCGTGCGGGCAGTGTAGCTCAGATTATGCCAATTCGGGCTTGGGCCAGGGAGGATCAATTGGATGAGGAAGGCAATCTAACCCCTTTCTTCAGGCGTGCTTGATGGACCAGGATCCTAAGAGTTTCCCACAAGGCCAACTACTCGCCATGGGCCTAGACCGGCTCACGGTTTGCTTGAAGACACAGAACAAGGTGGCGGGATCTCCAAGCTATGAAGGACCGACCTAGTCGGATTACTAGAAAAGTTAGTTTCTATAATAGAACTAGGACTCTTCTATTGTAACCGACTAGGACTAGATCAATATGCCCTGCCCTCTGGACTATATAAAGAGAGGCAGGAGTATACCCCTTGTACAACATCTCATACACAACAATCCAACATAAAGGCATCACGCCGAACTGAATGTAGGGTATTATGCTATACAGCGCCCTGAACTAGTATAAATCGTTGTCTTCGCGTTCACCGTCGAGTTTTGCACACGCCAAAGCCCTTCAATCACCATCCCGGGTAGCCCTGTGGCGTGTTGCCGGTCATCAAACACTGATAGTGCCCCACCTCCACCTGGTTATGTCCCTCCAAGAAACCCCTCGGGTCCTTTCAACCGCAGCCAACAATTCCCACCTCGCCTCAACAACGCAAAACTGTTGTTCCCGCCTGCTATGCATCATGCCACACAGCCTTCCCAGGCATTGAATGCTACTCATGTGTTAGGCCTATCCCTTGTCTTCGCCAAGCTGATGTTTACCTCCATTGCCTTCCAGCCGCTGAGTTGTGCTGCTTCGCCTGATCCTGCATACGCTCCTTCTGCTGCTGATACTACTACCCAGATGCCTCTCCCAACACCAACTCCTTCCCCTCCCCCCACAGTTTCACCGAACCTAGCTGCAACACGCAGCAAGATCTCTCTGCGTAAGCGGCTTGCTGTGCATGCAGAGCGTTAGAGTGCTCGGCTGGCTACTAAGGCCCCTGCAACTTTCGTGGATATGACTGCTAAAGCCACTCAACGCAAAGCCCTTCTCAACTCACTATCAGGTTCTTCATCCACGCTGAAGAAGCAAATCACCAAACGCAACATTCTATCACGCAACAAACTTCCTCTAGGTGCCACCAATCTTAGAAAGCCGGTGACTGTTATTGGCATGGGTTGCAACAATGGTACTTTGACCGACGTGGTGCCTCAAGACACTGTCTGATGAGTTCGGTTCTGTGGTTCAGCTGCTTGGACTCTCGCAGTGGACCCTGTAGTGTTTCATGTGTCAACTGCCTTACCTCTGGTTTAGATGTCATTCACTCGATTGCTACTGTGTTGCTTCCGAGCTGTGTCCTAGGTCCGCTTTTGTGCTTTGTGGCCCTTGTATCTTCCCCGGTGGGTGATTTGAGTCTCAGACATGAGTTCTGATGTAAGGTGTTTAACTTTATGCCATGGAATGTCCGTGGGTTAGGTGACCCGGATAAGTGCACGATAGTTCGTGATGCGATCCAATCAGCCTCCCCCATTGTATCCTGCTTACAAGAAAGCAAACTCCGAGACATTTCTAAATTGAAAGCAAAAACCTTCCACACTCGCATCCTTGTTGATTCCTTCATTTTCAACTACGCCGCCGACTCAAGGGGTGGCATTGTCACGTCCTGGGATCCCTCTTCCCTTGCCCTAGACTCATGGATCAGCCGTAGACACACGCTCACAACATTCTTCTCCTCCACCACTTCAAACCACCGCCTAGCTATTTCTAGTGTGTATGGTCCGATTGACCACCGTGATTCACAAAACTTCCTTGATGGTCTGCTGGAGCTCTTGCCTCACATCTCTGGTGCCTAGATGTTGGTTGGAGACTTCAACCTCGTCAGATCGACTCAAGAGAAAAGCAATGGCATTGTTTCTACAACACTTGTTTATGCTTTCAATAACTAGCATCCATGCCCTAGGTGTGGATGAGCTCCCTCTCCCTGGCCGTCGCTTCACCTGGTCCAACGGTCAAGTTACCCCAATTCTGTCCAGGATTGATCGAGCTTTCGTTAACAATGATCTACCCTTGCGCTACCAAATTGCTCCGTTCCTACTGCCTCGCCCAACTTTAGATCACATCCCTCTTCTGGCCTCCCTCTCCACCTCCATCCCAAAATCTTCCATTTTTCGCTTTCAAAATCATTGGCTGCACAACCAAAACTTCCTTCCCTTTGTCTTGGATGCCTGGCGGTTCGGACACCATGCTGGGGATGTTGCTGGTCGTGTGGCCAGCTGCCTCAAGATGGCCCGGTCGGCGGCTAAGGTTCAGGTGCTGCGTATCAAGGCGCCACCTTCCATTATCCCTAACTGCAAGTTCTTGATTTTGTTGTTTGATTACTTCGAAGACAAACACGACCTGTCTGTTGCTGAGCTGTAGGTTTGAGAGCAATGCAGATGTCACTTGGCAACTGCTCTTAAGGCTAAAGCCGCTTACTGGAAGCAGCGTAGCAAGCACCATGCTGTGAGAGAAGGTGACGCCAATATGGCCTTCCATCATGCACAGGCCTCAGCTCGCTTGCGGCGCAACTATATTCGCCACATTGAGATTTAGGGAACCTTGGTGGCAAACCATAGTTCCAAGGTTGAAGCCGTCACCAGCTTCTACAAAGGCCTACTGGGTTCTCCGGGACAGTCATCTTGGAACTTCGATGTTGATCAACTCTATCAAGATGTGGCACGACCAAATGAAGACCTTGTTGCTGCTTCAATGGAGAGGAGGTCAGGAGCGCCATCTTCAGTATGGATAGGAATAGCGCGCCAGGGCCAGATGGGTTTGGTCCAAGTTTTTATATGGTGGCCTAGCCGACATTTAAGGCACAAATTATGGACTTGCTTATCAATTTCCACAACAGCAATGTTGATCTGTCGAGGATTAACTAATCCTATATGGTCCTAATCCTTAAGAAACCTGATGCAACGACAGTGGATGCATTCAGGCCAATTAGCCTTCAGAATTGTTCAGTCAAACTCATTGCCAAGGTTCTAACAGTAAGACTGCAAAAGGTAATCTTGATGCTCATCGACGATCACCAGATGGGCTTTCTACAGGGCAGGTGCATTTCTAAGAGCTTTGTTCATGCAGTTGAACTAGTTTAGCATTGCCACAAACGAAAAGTCCCCTCAATTGTGGTGAAGTTAGATTTCGCTAAAGCTTTTGATACTACCAATTGGAATGCTCTTCGAAGGATCCTCCAGGCAAGGAGCTTTCACTCAGTCTGGGTGGATTGGATGTTTAACCTTCTCAAATCCTCTCAATCGGCAGTCCTAGTTAATGGTTATCCCGGCCCTCGGATCATCTCAATTGGGTGTGAGGATCAGTGGAAGAACTATGTCAAATTGGTTATGAAGACTCAGCTACAATGCTTGGACGTGGTTGTGCGTCCAGGCACCCTTTGACCCTCCCATACGGGACCTTGATATGGATGTAGAGGTTGTGCCTGTTGTGCCCGATGCTCAATCTACCCCCAATGAGGTCCATATTTCTTAGGCATTTGGAGATGATTGTCAGACTCATGATGTTGTGGCAGACCCTCAAGAGATCCTTTTGATACATAATCATCCAAGTAAGTGTCGCATCCACATCTTTCTTTGAAGCTTCCGCTCTTCTTTCCATTCATTATCCCAAGCATCGTACCAGGACATTCCAGAAAATGATACACCAATGCTTACTCATTATCCCAAGCATCGTACCACAATGAAGTCTGAGCACCATTGCTAATGGTGACTGTTGGCATTTCTTAGCATCACTACCAGGATTGTGATCCCAGGCAATAACACCAGAAATGCCTTGGTGGTAGTTCTTTACGTTTATAGAACAAATCCGCAAGCGCACGAAATTACCGTTGTAGCATTTCACCCGGAAGTATTTCAGGGTATCGTTAATTTATATTTTCCCAAAGGAAGGCATGGTATAAAAGTCTCTAGTATGGATATGATCAAGATAACATACTTTTATAATGAACCAAAGTTCATAGCAGGGGTAAACATGGTATAGTTCAAGATAGTGTGACACACACACGAGCCTATCTCAGGGGTGAAGATGGAAGAAAGAATAAAGCATAAAAGAATAATCCTAACAGGAGCAGGCATATCCTAATACAGCTATGCAAAGAATAGCAAGTACATCATACAAATACATAATTAAGATCTAGCTCTAAGCATGAAATGGATAGGGAGACCTTCGAGTACTGGTCTGCCAGCAACCTCATGAGGCAATTTACAAACTCCTATACGAATACCCGAACGTGGGGGATTACAAGGGATAGACAGGGCTGTCACCACCTACCACCTACCCCTCAACCGTGGAACACCGTCACATCCGAAGGTTCCCGTATACCCGAGCACCACGCCCGTGTATAAAGAAACTACCCTTATCTCCCCGAGACTCCGACCCTACGGATGGACAAGCATAGGACAAGGGCAAACCCGAAGGAACGACGAACCGCCACCTCAACTTAGCTCTACTTCTAATCATATATATTGTATGAACGATTAAGCATAAAGTTCTATATGCTAAACATGTAACATAAAGACTTTGCTCTAGTTCATAAGCATAACTATATTGATAAATAGAGAACAAGAACATGTTGGATCGAAATGTATTTCTCATACCAAGTGCTGCCAAGATGTTCAAGCCTCTCCAAAGAAGCTTAGCCTAGCTCCAAATACTAATAAAAGGTAAAGTACAAAGGTGGAATGAGAGAAAGCTCTAGTGTGGGGTGTGTGTGTGTGTGTGTGTGTGTGTGGAGAGCACCCCTCTACTTATACTACTCTTGGAGGCGGTTGGGGAAGAATATTCCGTGGATCCTCAGCGCACCGTCCTCCTGGGCAGTAAAGGCACCGACTGGCCAAAGGTGGGCCCGAGAGGCGGCAGGGGGGTAGCGGCCGCACCCAAGGTGCGGCTGCCCCTAGGTGGCACCTCCTCGCACTGCCTTGCTCTGGCTGGCTCTTGGCTAGGCCTGGACCGCCTTCTGGTGGGTTTGGGGCCCAAGGTAGCCAGGTGAGTGGGTCTTTCTTCTCATTTTCTTATTTGCGCTTTCTCTGAATGCGTATTTGACTATATTTTCCACCATTTCCATGTTTGTGTCCTGCAAAACACTAATCTTCCAATACATGTGGAAATATGTCAATATAAATAACATATGTGTGTAAGATATGCTAGTCTTCTCCTTTTTTATCTTATTTGGCGGTCGGATTTGGTCGATAAGGACCGCCAACAGTGACTGCTTGGTAAAGGGGTAGCAGCGTCCGCAACACATCCCAGTGAGGCCCACATAGATCACCCTCTAAAGAGCAAGACAGGCGTGTTCCCTGACCTAGGTCGCCCAAGGTGACTCATCTACTACATGCAGTCGATGAAGAAGTTTTATGAGTAGGCAGACATTCATCAGGCCAAGGTCCTTGATCCAAAGTCCGCCATGGTCACAGCTCTAGCAAACCGCTCCTTCCTCTAGAGTGGAGAGAGCTCTATGACCGGGTCACAGAGTCTGGTAGCCTGGGAGCGGGTTTGCTAGAGCTGTGACCATGGCGGACTTTGGATCAAGGACCTTGGCCTGATGAATGTCTGCCTACTCATAAAACTTCTTCATCGACTGCATGTAGTAGATGAGTCACCTTGGGCGACCTAGGTCAGGGAACACGCCTGTCTTGCTCTTTAGAGGGTGATCTATGTGGGCCTCACTGGGATGTGTTGCGGACGCTGCTACCCCTTTACCAAGCAGTCACTGTTGGCGGTCCTTATCGACCAAATCCGACCGCCAAATAAGATAAAAAAGGAGAAGACTAGCATATCTTACACACATATGTTATTTATATTGACATATTTCCACATGTATTGGAAGATTAGTGTTTTGCAGGACACAAACATGGAAATGGTGGAAAATATAGTCAAATACGCATTCAGAGAAAGCGCAAATAAGAAAATGAGAAGAAAGACCCACTCACCTGGCTACCTTGGGCCCCAAACCCACCAGAAGGCGGTCCAGGCCTAGCCAAGAGCCAGCCAGAGCAAGGCAGTGCGAGGAGGTGCCACCTAGGGGCAGCCGCACCTTGGGTGCGGCCGCTACCCCCCTGCCGCCTCTCGGGCCCACCTTTGGCCAGTCGGTGCCTTTACTGCCCAGGAGGACGGTGCGCTGAGGATCCACGGAATATTCTTCCCCAACCGCCTCCAAGAGTAGTATAAGTAGAGGGGTGCTCTCCACACACACACACACACACACACACACACCCCACACTAGAGCTTTCTCTCATTCCACCTTTGTACTTTACCTTTTATTAGTATTTGGAGCTAGGCTAAGCTTCTTTGGAGAGGCTTGAACATCTTGGCAGCACTTGGTATGAGAAATACATTTCGATCCAACATGTTCTTGTTCTCTATTTATCAATATAGTTATGCTTATGAACTAGAGCAAAGTCTTTATGTTACATGTTTAGCATATAGAACTTTATGCTTAATCGTTCATACAATATATATGATTAGAAGTAGAGCTAAGTTGAGGTGGCGGTTCGTCGTTCCTTCGGGTTTGCCCTTGTCCTATGCTTGTCCATCCGTAGGGTCGGAGTCTCGGGGAGATAAGGGTAGTTTCTTTATACACGGGCGTGGTGCTCGGGTATACGGGAACCTTCGGATGTGACGGTGTTCCACGGTTGAGGGGTAGGTGGTAGGTGGTGACAGCCCTGTCTATCCCTTGTAATCCCCCACGTTCGGGTATTCGTATAGGAGTTTGTAAATTGCCTCATGAGGTTGCTGGCAGACCAGTACTCGAAGGTCTCCCTATCCATTTCATGCTTAGAGCTAGATCTTAATTATGTATTTGTATGATGTACTTGCTATTCTTTGCATAGCTGTATTAGGATATGCCTGCTCCTGTTAGGATTATTCTTTTATGCTTTATTCTTTCTTCCATCTTCACCCCTGAGATAGGCTCGTGTGTGTGTCACACTATCTTGAACTATACCATGTTTACCCCTGCTATGAACTTTGGTTCATTATAAAAGTATGTTATCTTGATCATATCCATACTAGAGACTTTTATACCATGCCTTCCTTTGGGAAAATATAAATTAACGATACCCTGAAATACTTCCGGGTGAAATGCTACAACGGTAATTTCGTGCGCTTGCGGATTTGTTCTATAAACGTAAAGAACTACCACCAAGGCATTTCTGGTGTTATTGCCTGGGATCACAATCCTGGTAGTGATGCTAAGAAATGCCAACAGTCACCATTAGCAATGGTGCTCAGACTTCATTGTGGTACGATGCTTGGGATAATGAGTAAGCATTGGTGTATCATTTTCTGGAATGTCCTGGTACGATGCTTGGGATAATGAATGGAAAGAAGAGCGGAAGCTTCAAAGAAAGATGTGGATGCGACACTTACTTGGATGATTATGTATCAAAAGGATCTCTTGAGGGTCTGCCACAACATCATGAGTCTGACAATCATCTCCAAATGCCTAAGAAATATGGACCTCATTGGGGGTAGATTGAGCATCGGGCACAACAGGCACAACCTCTACATCCATATCAAGGTCCCGTATGGGAGGGTCAAAGGGTGCCTGGACGCACAACCACGTCCAAGCATTGTAGCTGAGTCTTCATAACCAATTTGACATAGTTCTTCCACTGATCCTCACACCCAATTGAGATGATCCGAGGGCCGGGATAACCATTAACTAGGACTGCCGATTGAGAGGATTTGAGAAGGTTAAACATCCAATCCACCCAGACTGAGTGAAAGCTCCTTGCCTGGAGGATCCTTCGAAGAGCATTCCAATTGGTAGTATCAAAAGCTTTAGCGAAATCTAACTTCACCACAATTGAGGGGACTTTTCGTTTGTGGCAATGCTAAACTAGTTCAACTGCATGAACAAAGCTCTTAGAAATGCACCTGCCCTGTAGAAAGCCCATCTGGTGATCGTCGATGAGCATCAAGATTACCTTTTGCAGTCTTACTGTTAGAACCTTGGCAATGAGTTTGACTGAACAATTCTGAAGGCTAATTGGCCTGAATGCATCCACTGTCGTTGCATCAGGTTTCTTAAGGATTAGGACCATATAGGATTAGTTAATCCTCGACAGATCAACATTGCTGTTGTGGAAATTGATAAGCAAGTCCATAATTTGTGCCTTAAATGTCGGCTAGGCCACCATATAAAAACTTGGACCAAACCCATCTGGCCCTGGCGCGCTATTCCTATCCATACTGAAGATGGCGCTCCTGACCTCCTCTCCATTGAAGCAGCAACAAGGTCTTCATTTGGTCGTGCCACATCTTGATAGAGTTGATCAACATCGAAGTTCCAAGATGACTGTCCCGGAGAACCCAGTAGGCCTTTGTAGAAGCTGGTGACGGCTTCAACCTTGGAACTATGGTTTGCCACCAAGGTTCCCTAAATCTCAATGTGGCGAATATAGTTGCGCCGCAAGCGAGCTGAGGCCTGTGCATGATGGAAGGCCATATTGGCGTCACCTTCTCTCACAGCATGGTGCTTGCTACGCTGCTTCCAGTAAGCGGCTTTAGCCTTAAGAGCAGTTGCCAAGTGACATCTGCATTGCTCTCAAACCTACAGCTCAGCAACAGACAGGTCGTGTTTGTCTTCGAAGTAATCAAACAACAAAATCAAGAACTTGCAGTTAGGGATAATGGAAGGTGGCGCCTTGATACGCAGCACCTGAACCTTAGCCGCCGACCGGGCCATCTTGAGGCAGCTGGCCACACGACCAGCAACATCCCCAGCATGGTGTCCGAACCGCCAGGCATCCAAGACAAAGGGAAGGAAGTTTTGGTTGTGCAGCCAATGATTTTGAAAGCGAAAAATGGAAGATTTTGGGATGGAGGTGGAGAGGGAGGCCAGAAGAGGGATGTGATCTAAAGTTGGGCGAGGCAGTAGGAACGGAGCAATTTGGGTAGCGCAAGGGTAGATCATTGTTAACGAAAGCTCGATCAATCCTGGACAGAATTGGGGTAACTTGACCGTTGGACCAGGTGAAGCGACGGCCAGGGAGAGGGAGCTCATCCACACCTAGGGCATGGATGCTAGTTATTGAAAGCATAAACAAGTGTTGTAGAAACAATGCCATTGCTTTTCTCTTGAGTCGATCTGACGAGGTTGAAGTCTCCAACCAACATCTAGGCACCAGAGATGTGAGGCAAGAGCTCCAGCAGACCATCAAGGAAGTTTTGTGAATCACGGTGGTCAATCGGACCATACACACTAGAAATAGCTAGGCGGTGGTTTGAAGTGGTGGAGGAGAAGAATGTTGTGAGCGTGTGTCTACGGCTGATCCATGAGTCTAGGGCAAGGGAAGAGGGATCCCAGGACGTGACAATGCCACCCCTTGAGTCGGCGGCGTAGTTGAAAATGAAGGAATCAACAAGGATGCGAGTGTGGAAGGTTTTTGCTTTCAATTTAGAAATGTCTCGGAGTTTGCTTTCTTGTAAGCAGGATACAATGGGGGAGGCTGATTGGATCGCATCACGAACTATCGTGCACTTATCCGGGTCACCTAACCCACGGACATTCCATGGCATAAAGTTAAACACCTTACATCAGAACTCATGTCTGAGACTCAAATCACCCACCGGGGAAGATACAAGGGCCACAAAGCACAAAAGCGGACCTAGGACACAGCTCGGAAGCAACACAGTAGCAATCGAGTGAATGACATCTAAACCAGAGGTAAGGCAGTTGACACATGAAACACTACAGGGTCCACTGCGAGAGTCCAAGCAGCTGAACCACAGAACCGAACTCATCAGACAGTGTCTTGAGGCACCACGTCGGTCAAAGTACCATTGTTGCAACCCATGCCAATAACAGTCACCGGCTTTCTAAGATTGGTGGCACCTAGAGGAAGTTTGTTGCGTGATAGAATGTTGCGTTTGGTGATTTGCTTCTTCAGCGTGGATGAAGAACCTGATAGTGAGTTGAGAAGGGCTTTGCGTTGAGTGGCTTTAGCAGTCATATCCACGAAAGTTGCAGGGGCCTTAGTAGCCAGCCGAGCACTCTAACGCTCTGCATGCACAGCAAGCCGCTTACGCAGAGAGATCTTGCTGCGTGTTGCAGCTAGGTTCGGTGAAACTGTGGGGGGAGGGGAAGGAGTTGGTGTTGGGAGAGGCATCTGGGTAGTAGTATCAGCAGCAGAAGGAGCGTATGCAGGATCAGGCGAAGCAGCACAACTCAGCGGCTGGAAGGCAATGGAGGTAAACATCAGCTTGGCGAAGACAAGGGATAGGCCTAACACATGAGTAGCATTCAATGCCTGGGAAGGCTGTGTGGCATGATGCATAGCAGGCGGGAACAACAGTTTTGCGTTGTTGAGGCGAGGTGGGAATTGTTGGCTGCGGTTGAAAGGACCCGAGGGGTTTCTTGGAGGGACATAACCAGGTGGAGGTGGGGCACTATCAGTGTTTGATGACCGGCAACACGCCACAGGGCTACCCGGGATGGTGATTGAAGGGCTTTGGCGTGTGCAAAACTCGACGGTGAACGCGAAGACAACGATTTATACTAGTTCAGGGCGCTGTATAGCATAATACCCTACATTCAGTTCGGCGTGATGCCTTTATGTTGGATTGTTGTGTATGAGATGTTGTACAAGGGGTATACTCCTGCCTCTCTTTATATAGTCCAGAGGGCAGGGCATATTGATCTAGTCCTAGTCGGTTACAATAGAAGAGTCCTAGTTCTATTATAGAAACTAACTTTTCTAGTAATCCGACTAGGTCGGTCCTTCATAGCTTGGAGATCCCGCCACCTTGTTCTGTGTCTTCAAGCAAACCGTGAGCCGGTCTAGGCCCATGGCGAGTAGTTGGCCTTGTGGGAAACTCTTAGGATCCTGGTCCATCAAGCACGCCTGAAGAAAGGGGTTAGATTGCCTTCCTCATCCAATTGATCCTCCCTGGCCCAAGCCCGAATTGGCATAATCTGAGCTACACTGCCCGCACGACCAACACCACGCTTAGCGGAAATGTGGAGCTCTAAAGAGATCTCAAGCCTCTCATTGACCTCAATGAGCATACGAATCGGAGAGAAGTCATCACCAGTGAGATAGAGGGGATCAATCTCTGCAGCATTGCAAAAACCTTGGAAGGTCTCCTTGATCCTTTCCTCAAACCAACATTCATTTGGATAATCTTTCACTGCAACAAAGGCAAGCAACTGTGGTACTCTGTAGAATCTGTTGTTTGTCTCATCCGCCCCCTCCAACGTCATCACGACGCCATCCAAAACAAAAGGGCTGAGGTCCCGCACCCTGTCTCTGTCCTACAGAGTTGGGAATCTGAGCAGCTTTGCACCCCTGGAGGAAGGCAGGAGGTCGATGTCGCTTTCTAGCTCAGGGACCGCTAGGAACAGCGCAGCGCGGATGTGGGAGGCCACATCAGCAACGGCCACCACCGGGTCGAGGTAGGCAAATGCAAGTCTGGCATTCAACTCATCCCACACATAGACACCCAGGCCTCAGCAGCATGAGCATGGCCTGGAAACCGATTTCCAATGAGGGTTACGAAGACTAGATTTTTTACATTGCGCGATAGGGATTTCTAAAACCACCCATGATAACCGTTTTAACCATCGCCTCTCAAAATCTTTTGCACGGTATAGTGCAATTCATTTTTTGTAAACTCGTTGTAAGCTAAGAAACAGCATAAATTCAAAGAAAAGGATATAAATTACTAAGTCCCAAACGACACGTAGGCACTTTAATTTGTATCCACGAAATGGCCGATCCCAATCTCTCCGAGGATAAGAGAGACCCAATGATCTCTGTACTGCAAGCCAAGAGATTCCGTGGCTACCGTAGGAAACTAGGAATCCACTTCGATCGCTTGACGTCTTGACCCCAGGAATCACTCACGGCTCGATCAAGGAGAGCCGCTGGCTCACGTCACCAGTCCAATTCCAAGTTCCCACCAGCAGAGGCAGCCCTGGCCAGCAGGACCGAAGGAACCAACGGTAGCGCAAGCCGCAAGCGCGCGACGCATATTTGTAAACTCGTGTGGACTCCATGTTCTTGCCCGTCTAACTCGTCGAAAATAAAACGGCGGGTAACATCATGTTCGTTATCTAATTAATGCACTGATGTCCGCTAGCTGCATCAAGATTATGTGTCCTTACATGCTCATGAATTTTGGATTCTTTCAAGAGAACGAGTGAAAGAGAATACGAGTGAATCAAAAAAAAAAAAAAGAAGAAAGAGAATACGAGTGATTGACGATGGTTAAAACGGTTATCATGGGTGGTTTTAGAAATCCCTATCGCGCAATGTAAAAAATCTAGTCTTCGTAACCCTCATTGGAAATCGGTTTCCAGGCCATGCTCATGCTGCTGAGGCCTGGGTGTCTATGTGTGGGATGAGTTGAATGCCAGACTTGCATTTGCCTACCTCGACCCGGTGGTGGCCGTTGCTGATGTGGCCTCCCACATCCGCGCTGCGCTGTTCCTAGCGGTCCCTGAGCTAGAAAGCGACATCGACCTCCTGCCTTCCTCCAGGGGTGCAAAGCTGCTCAGATTCCCAACTCTGTAGGACAGAGACAGGGTGCGGGACCTCAGCCCTTTTGTTTTGGATGGCGTCGTGATGACGTTGGAGGGGGCGGATGAGACAAACAACAGATTCTACAGAGTACCACAGTTGCTTGCCTTTGTTGCAGTGAAAGATTATCCAAATGAATGTTGGTTTGAGGAAAGGATCAAGGAGACCTTCCAAGGTTTTTGCAATGCTGCAGAGATTGATCCCCTCTATCTCACTGGTGATGACTTCTCTCCGATTCGTATGCTCATTGAGGTCAATGAGAGGCTTGAGATCTCTTTAGAGCTCCACATTTCCGCTAAGCGTGGTGTTGGTCGTGCGGGCAGTGTAGCTCAGATTATGCCAATTCGGGCTTGGGCCAGGGAGGATCAATTGGATGAGGAAGGCAATCTAACCCCTTTCTTCAGGCGTGCTTGATGGACCAGGATCCTAAGAGTTTCCCACAAGGCCAACTACTCGCCATGGGCCTAGACCGGCTCACGGTTTGCTTGAAGACACAGAACAAGGTGGCGGGATCTCCAAGCTATGAAGGACCGACCTAGTCGGATTACTAGAAAAGTTAGTTTCTATAATAGAACTAGGACTCTTCTATTGTAACCGACTAGGACTAGATCAATATGCCCTGCCCTCTGGACTATATAAAGAGAGGCAGGAGTATACCCCTTGTACAACATCTCATACACAACAATCCAACATAAAGGCATCACGCCGAACTGAATGTAGGGTATTATGCTATACAGCGCCCTGAACTAGTATAAATCGTTGTCTTCGCGTTCACCGTCGAGTTTTGCACACGCCAAAGCCCTTCAATCACCATCCCGGGTAGCCCTGTGGCGTGTTGCCGGTCATCAAACACTGATAGTGCCCCACCTCCACCTGGTTATGTCCCTCCAAGAAACCCCTCGGGTCCTTTCAACCGCAGCCAACAATTCCCACCTCGCCTCAACAACGCAAAACTGTTGTTCCCGCCTGCTATGCATCATGCCACACAGCCTTCCCAGGCATTGAATGCTACTCATGTGTTAGGCCTATCCCTTGTCTTCGCCAAGCTGATGTTTACCTCCATTGCCTTCCAGCCGCTGAGTTGTGCTGCTTCGCCTGATCCTGCATACGCTCCTTCTGCTGCTGATACTACTACCCAGATGCCTCTCCCAACACCAACTCCTTCCCCTCCCCCCACAGTTTCACCGAACCTAGCTGCAACACGCAGCAAGATCTCTCTGCGTAAGCGGCTTGCTGTGCATGCAGAGCGTTAGAGTGCTCGGCTGGCTACTAAGGCCCCTGCAACTTTCGTGGATATGACTGCTAAAGCCACTCAACGCAAAGCCCTTCTCAACTCACTATCAGGTTCTTCATCCACGCTGAAGAAGCAAATCACCAAACGCAACATTCTATCACGCAACAAACTTCCTCTAGGTGCCACCAATCTTAGAAAGCCGGTGACTGTTATTGGCATGGGTTGCAACAATGGTACTTTGACCGACGTGGTGCCTCAAGACACTGTCTGATGAGTTCGGTTCTGTGGGGGGAGGGGAAGGAGTTGGTGTTGGGAGAGGCATCTGGGTAGTAGTATCAGCAGCAGAAGGAGCGTATGCAGGATCAGGCGAAGCAGCACAACTCAGCGGCTGGAAGGCAATGGAGGTAAACATCAGCTTGGCGAAGACAAGGGATAGGCCTAACACATGAGTAGCATTCAATGCCTGGGAAGGCTGTGTGGCATGATGCATAGCAGGCGGGAACAACAGTTTTGCGTTGTTGAGGCGAGGTGGGAATTGTTGGCTGCGGTTGAAAGGACCCGAGGGGTTTCTTGGAGGGACATAACCAGGTGGAGGTGGGGCACTATCAGTGTTTGATGACCGGCAACACGCCACAGGGCTACCCGGGATGGTGATTGAAGGGCTTTGGCGTGTGCAAAACTCGACGGTGAACGCGAAGACAACGATTTATACTAGTTCAGGGCGCTGTATAGCATAATACCCTACATTCAGTTCGGCGTGATGCCTTTATGTTGGATTGTTGTGTATGAGATGTTGTACAAGGGGTATACTCCTGCCTCTCTTTATATAGTCCAGAGGGCAGGGCATATTGATCTAGTCCTAGTCGGTTACAATAGAAGAGTCCTAGTTCTATTATAGAAACTAACTTTTCTAGTAATCCGACTAGGTCGGTCCTTCATAGCTTGGAGATCCCGCCACCTTGTTCTGTGTCTTCAAGCAAACCGTGAGCCGGTCTAGGCCCATGGCGAGTAGTTGGCCTTGTGGGAAACTCTTAGGATCCTGGTCCATCAAGCACGCCTGAAGAAAGGGGTTAGATTGCCTTCCTCATCCAATTGATCCTCCCTGGCCCAAGCCCGAATTGGCATAATCTGAGCTACACTGCCCGCACGACCAACACCACGCTTAGCGGAAATGTGGAGCTCTAAAGAGATCTCAAGCCTCTCATTGACCTCAATGAGCATACGAATCGGAGAGAAGTCATCACCAGTGAGATAGAGGGGATCAATCTCTGCAGCATTGCAAAAACCTTGGAAGGTCTCCTTGATCCTTTCCTCAAACCAACATTCATTTGGATAATCTTTCACTGCAACAAAGGCAAGCAACTGTGGTACTCTGTAGAATCTGTTGTTTGTCTCATCCGCCCCCTCCAACGTCATCACGACGCCATCCAAAACAAAAGGGCTGAGGTCCCGCACCCTGTCTCTGTCCTACAGAGTTGGGAATCTGAGCAGCTTTGCACCCCTGGAGGAAGGCAGGAGGTCGATGTCGCTTTCTAGCTCAGGGACCGCTAGGAACAGCGCAGCGCGGATGTGGGAGGCCACATCAGCAACGGCCACCACCGGGTCGAGGTAGGCAAATGCAAGTCTGGCATTCAACTCATCCCACACATAGACACCCAGGCCTCAGCAGCATGAGCATGGCCTGGAAACCGATTTCCAATGAGGGTTACGAAGACTAGATTTTTTACATTGCGCGATAGGGATTTCTAAAACCACCCATGATAACCGTTTTAACCATCGTCAATCACTCGTATTCTCTTTCTTCTTTTTTTTTTTTTGATTCACTCGTATTCTCTTTCACTCGTTCTCTTGAAAGAATCCAAAATTCATGAGCATGTAAGGACACATAATCTTGATGCAGCTAGCGGACATCAGTGCATTAATTAGATAACGAACATGATGTTACCCGCCGTTTTATTTTCGACGAGTTAGACGGGCAAGAACATGGAGTCCACACGAGTTTACAAATATGCGTCGCGCGCTTGCGGCTTGCGCTACCGTTGGTTCCTTCGGTCCTGCTGGCCAGGGCTGCCTCAGCTGGTGGGAATTGGA